>JBBMEG010000005.1:5432196-5480563 GCA_037832605.1 Cyclanthera cordifolia | reverse complement strand
ATAACTAATTCCAGATATAGATTGATTCCTAATCTTAAGCAACTCCAGCAAACATAAGAGGATATGCAAACCTAAAAGAAATAATCTCAACCTAACATTCCAGCTTCCATACAGAAACTAAAGCATGAATGGATGGAACAAGTAAAAAAAAGAGATAGAAGCTAAGGTCTCACCGGTTCCTGAAGCTCTCCTAGCGCGCTTGATCTTATGCATCTGAAGGTTCATCTCCTTAAACAGTTGCATTCTCTGATACTCTAAATCCTTCACGAATTGCATCCTTTGCATCTCCAATTCTACCATGTGCCTCTGTTTTTCCACTTCCACTCTTTCATACACATCAGTAATTGTCCTTATTGCATCAGCCAGTTTTCTAAACCCTTTTTCTCTGTCTTTAAACCTCGATCTCGAGACTGATTTCTCGGAATCAATACCGTCATCTCCTTCATCCTCTTTCGGATTTACATTCCGGCAAAGATGCGAATCGCAGAAACTCCAGTTGACGTGAGTGGAACGACGTTTCTTAGATCGAGGACCAACTGGAACCTTCGAAAACAGCAATAAACCTGGAGTACTCGCCGGCGAGGCTTTGAAGTTAGATATGGCAACCGGCGCCGAAGACTGATAGCTGTTACCTAAAAATTCATTGAGGCAAGAGAAGAACGGCCAAGTACAGACGTACTTTCCACCGGAATCATGAACTCTCGCCTTCTCGATCTTGTACTTCTTTATAAGCGTGTCGATGCGGTATTTACACTGAATCGCCGTACGAATGGACTTAATCTTATAACCGTGGCTGGAATTGACCGCGTCGGCGACTTCCTGCCAGTGTTTATGCGGAAGGCGATCGCGAATCAAGTCGAGATGGCGTTCACCCCAGGCCTCGATGAGCGTCGAGGTTTCGCCCAGAGTCCAACAGTCTTCGCTAGAAGGGAGTATGGAAGCCGCCGACGGAGACGGCGGCGACAGTGCCATTGGGGGTAGAGGTGAGTCCGGAGACGGTTGCCGGCGGCGAGAAGGGCCGGTTTCATGAGGACTATGAAAGGCAGTGATGCATTGGAGTGAAAATGGAAGCGGTGAGGCGTGGTGGAAAGCGGACGTGTCCAAGCGGCCACTTGGATCCATTGGCGCCATCTCCCTTCCGCATGCTTTCTTTGGGTTTTGAGCGGGATATATTTTTTTATAAAAATTAAACATTTTCTTTTTTGAATATTAATTCGGTTATCACAATTGTTCAAAAAAAAAAAAAAAAAAAAAAAAATATCGGTTATCCATGATTTCTACTCTATTCTTTTCTACTAAATTTAAATACAAATTTACTTCAACTATTATTATAACTAATTTCATCTGACAACAAGGCGACACCAACCTTCTGTACTAATTCTCAAGGGAGTATCAAACACAATATAACAAATAACAAAGGTGAAATAAGCCTAAATCAATCAACAACCAGCAGAATGTTTCTTTAACATTACAAGAAATAGAAATAATAAGACAAAAAAATGAAAAAAGATGAACCACAAGCTATCGTATGAACACCGGAGCCTCTCTCCCAAGTCCCTAAACCGACCCTCTACAAACTATCCTATTATTTATAGCTTATCTTCTCTAACTAATTCCCCAGTACCCTTATTCTATCTCGAAATGGCCTTAAACAGGTGTTTGGATGAAGAATTGTAGGAGTGATTATTTTGAGTGACTAGAAATAAAAGGTTATTTTGAATGATTTCGAAAGAGGAATTGTAATAATAGCTCATTTGGATGGGATTTTTAAAGAGAGATTATGAAAACTTATTTTTAATAGTTCAATAAAACTTTCAAACAAACACCCCAACTAGGGACACGGACTCTTCAGCCTAGCTTTACATCTCTAATAGCAGATCTGATTGTGAAGACCACGAAAAAAAACTCTTGTCCTTAACTTATCATATCCTTCGTGTCATTTTGCAGAAGATCCTCGCCGAAGGTAATTAGAGGCATGTTTGGTTACGGCTGAAAGGTAAAAGAAAGAAAGGACAAAAAAAAAAGAGCACCGAGGGTAAATAAGTGATTGATATAATGACAACTATATAAGCCAAACGGGAAAAGAGATCACTTCCCTTCCCCTCCATTTCCTTCCCATCCCTTCTCACCACGCCAAATATGTCTTAGGTATTCTCGTTTTGACTCTCATGTCATACTTGTTTTACAGAGATCACCGTATTGGTTGACGCTTCTAGATTAAACTAGCTCAGTTACTCAATAGTTGCAACAATTCATTTCTTAGATCTATTGTATCTTTATTCGTTGGTGAAATTAAAAAGTCCACATCTTCTGACTCAACGAGTTCGTTTATTAGTCTAACATCTAAATTAGAACTAAGTTTAACGACCCCTTACATGAAAGAGTGAGAAATCACAAGTGAAAGTGATACAGCTAATCTCAAAGTAAGCAGTGATGAGAAAAAATGAAAAGAAAAAGTGATGCATCACTATTCCTAAAAACAGGGATTAGCCATACAGTTGCTTTCTAGCTATAACATGCATTGGCTACATGTTGATATCAGTCTGGAATTTGGCGGCTGTTAAGTGCAGCTTCAAAGCGACTGCAAGAACCAGCTCTCATCTCTGTACTCATATCATTCTCCGGTGCCGGGTAATAATCCAATCTTAGTTGTACGTCTCGCAGATACGGAATGTTGAGCAGAAAATTCATGAAGTGCTCATACGCTGTTCCATGTATAAATAGCTTCCTCAGAGTGAGACACTCTGCTAACAACCCTGCAGCTGGATGTGATAGACTTCTTTGGTTGAAACTCTTGTCCTGTGGTGGCCAATAATCAAGCTCAGTAAGTCCTAGGCTTCCTATTCCATTCAGAAAGAATCTCTCCCATAAGGTAAGATCCATCTGGCCTGATGGGCAGGTTAGTGCATATCCTATTGTCTCACTGCAATCCAACTTCATCTTTGTAAGCTGAGGATATTGTTCAAAGATACTCAACCCGAATCGATCCAATGGTTTGTGCCGTCCCCGACAATCTCCCTCAACTTTGATCTGTATCTCTTGAAGGATTGGACAATCATCCAGACCAACTGATTGCAATGGACTCAGAAAATCCCCAACTCCAATCCAAAGAGACAGGTACTCTAAACGATCCCATCTCTTCCACGAATCGATACCGTTACAATGCAAGGAAAACGAACAATCAGCCTCTGTGGAGTACCTGTATCTCTTCCTCTTCCTTGTACATCCATTCTCAAAGAGACCATCTGTGGAACAATTTGAATCAGCACCATTAACAGGCATGGAAAGTTCATCGAATTCATCGATGTCGAAGTTCCAACTACTAGCTGCTTCGTTTTCAAGTTTGCAGCCTTCTTCGGAACCTTCCCACACACAATCTACATGAAGACGGCGAATCCGATCTTGAATTGGCTCGAGGGCTCGCAAAGATGCTCGGGTGTGAAGATTCTTGCAGCAAGTAATTTTCACGTCGACGAGAGTCCTCTTGAGCAAACTCACCATTGTCCTCAAACCCTTGACCGTAATTTTCTTACATCCTTCCACTTCAAACTTGGACAACCTCAAACACCCTCTACCGATTTCAATCAAACCCATATCAGTCAAATCCCCACAATTCTTAATCGACAGCGACTCGAGCCCTTGACAAAGGGCAATCCCATCAAGCCGTGAATCCACAGCCATACAGATTCCATGAAACTGCCCAAGCTTAAGACTCCTCAATTTTCTACACCTAGTGTTGAGAACCTCTAGTGCCGGTCCACTATCCCTAACATTCTTAGCAATATCCAGAACCAAATCCTCAAGCAATGGCAACCCAGAGAACAGCTCTATCAGTGTAGCTATACTAATCCTCGCATCTTCGAGCGTAAACCCATCCGCGGACGGGTCTCCTCGAGCACTCGACATTGTCGAAGTATCCGCGAGGTGAAGAAGGCAAAGCCTAGGGCAATTAGTAGCAATAGCAGACACAGTTTCATCTCCAACAAACCCAAAATACCTAGGCTCGAACGTACACGCCATCCGAAGCTGAGTGAGGTTAGGACAAGCTTCGGTAATGGTTAACAAATCCGTGGATTTGAAACCATCAGTAAACGAAGCGGTCATCAAATCCAGCTTCGTAATCGATCTAGCTGTAGAAGGATTCGCAAGAAGAACCGGAGAAACATCCTCGACCCAATAGTAGAATTCGGACAAATCCAGCGTGGACAGAGATCGACAATGTTCGAACACGGAGTTGAGATCTTCCCCGTGATCGGATTGAGGGCGTTGGTGCCATCGAACGAGCTTGACGTGGCGCAATCCTGGCCATTGACGGGAAAGGATCTGAAGGGTGGTTGAGGTTCGAACGTAGACGGTGAGAGAAATCACAAACGGAAACAGGCCACGGAGGCGGTGGGCGAGGAGATGAGGATCCGGCGAGGAGCAGAGGAGCGCGTGGCCCCACGGCGAGATAAGGGAGAGATCCAAGTGGGTTACGGATCTGAAACACGTCGGAATTCCGTACAGATCTTGCGCGTTGCCTCGCAACGAGAGTGAGAAGCGCGTCGCCCTTTCTAAGGATAAGAATTTCCGGCAAACGAGAGATAAGGAGTTTCTCGTACGGGTGTCGACGACCAAGGCGAGGATGTTGGAAAGGAGAACGTCCGGCAAGTCGTTGATCGAAGTTCCAACGGCCATTTGAAGGGGGGTGTTTGGTTGCTGTGGATTTGTTTTAACAAAGCATCAGTCTTTTTTGTTTGTTTGTTTCAGGGAGAGAGGGAGGGGAAGAGATTTTTGCTTTGCGACGGAGAGGAGGAGAGGGCACGTGAATACGATGCATCTGGAGGATCAGCGGAAGTGGGTTGTTCACGATCTTACCTGGCGCGTGCGTGAACTAAACTATAGAGGGTAAATTCGTCCAATTGAACAAATTTTTTAATCTTTGTGTGTCTCCCCTGTATCCAGGTATGGAAGGGACCTCGCTGTCACCTACCCTCACAAATCAGAGACTCTAAGGAGGTGTTTGTTTATGAGTTTTAATTAAGTTTGAGTGTGTTAGATTTTATTAAATGCTGTTTGAAAAGTCAAAAAATAGTTTATGAAAAGCCAAATAACTCCTTCATAAATCCACAAAATAGGTCTATGTGTTCCTAATAAATGCTCCATAAACCCACAAAATAAATGCTCCAAATTTTTAATTACGATCCCTATACCAAAACCACCCTACAAACAAGCAATTACTTCGAAACCAACAACAAAACAACTACACAAACAAACAAACTATACAAATCTTTCTCCAAAAACATGAAACAAACAAGTATTTAATTCTAAACAATCCACTAAAATTATCAAACAAACGAGCTACTATAAAAACAAAAAAATTTAAACACTCTTGATAACTCCTCATATCTAAACACTCCATAAAATCTCAAACAAACACCTCCTTAGATTGTAAGTAGAACTCATAGATTTAGAATTTAGGTTAAAATATTTGGTTATTTATGAGAGGGTACCATGGAAATGAAGATAATGAATAAAGAAAGAAGAATAAGTGTATGAATAAATTAGTGATTGACGTTAATGAATGAAAAAATATCTTTCCTTTCTTTTGTATCTTTTGAAGTGAAATCTTATACTATGAAACATGAATTGATTGAGCTACCCTCTTCTTGGCAAAGTAAAAGATGATCAATGAAGCAGCAAATATTCTTGTCTGTTTAGCACAAAATTGTTGATGAAACTGTATATGATAGTAGGACACAATCATTAATTGACATATAACTTCCCTCACATGTACAGATAGCTCTTTGGCCATATCCCTATGTTTGGGCTTTGCTTACTTTGTGTGCCCTTTTCTTTTTTTTTTTTTATTCGTGATTGAGTCAATCATTGTGCATCTCGACTATTGTCATATGGCACACTGCTTGACCCTACGAAAAGATTTTGAAAGAGTATTTCAAATTAGTATTTATTGAATATTCTTAAAAAAATTTCACTGAAATAAAGTTTTGATTGTAATCATTATTTCTAAATACTTAAAATAAATCATAATTCTAAGTACTAATTTTAAATATTCTTGAAAACTATATCCAAACAAGTATTTTACTGTAATCATTACTTCTAAATATTCAAAATATATTTTCATTCTAAATATTCTTATAAACTACGTCTAAACAAGTTTTGTATTACAATTATTACTAATTGATTGCTTCTAATTACTTAAAATAAATCATTTTCTGGATACTAATTTTAAATACTTTTAACAACTACATCTAAACAAAATTTTGATTCCATTCATTACTTTTAAATACTCAAAATAAATTTATGGAGATTGAACTGATCACCTTAAACACTCTAAGGGTTGTTTGTTTTGAGTGTTTATGGAGATTTTATAAACGAGTTTTTATAATCAGTCTTTAAAAATCTTATACAGACGAGCTATTATTACACTTTTTCTTTTATAATCACTCAAAATAACTTTTCATTTATAATCACTCAAAATAAATACTCTACAATTTTACAAACAAACACCCACCTAAGGTCCTTCTTGACTACTATGCGCAGTATTAAAATAGGTAGATAAGTAGTGCGGTTTTTTTATTTGAAAGTATATTTTTTTGAATGCCGCAAATTCGAAACTCACTTACGATAATAAATTGCGATTACTTTTTGTTTGTTTGTTTTATGTATATCAATGTTGCAAAAATATTGGTCTTGACTAAAGTTCTTTATTTACAAAGAGCATCTAAAACAACAGGTCATAGGTGAATCCTATACTTATCCATAACAGGAAAAAGCCATTTGAATGATTGGCTTTTAGAGTAGGCTAAAATTGGGATGGTCATTCGAATAAATCTCATGTTGGGTGTTCATTCCTCCATTCTTAAAAAATATATTATTTTTATGTTGTCCTATCGATAATATGCGTATAATTTGTGACGTCAAATGATGTCATATATGTACTAAAGAGTAATTATATTCCTATTCATAAGAACGTAAAGTTTACTCTTTATGTTTTATTACGGTAAACATGTTACTCCTTATGATTTGCGTTTTTTTTTTTTATTACCAATTTGTTTTCTAAATGAAATTATATGTTATTTAATATACGATATAATTTATTAAATTTAAGTGAGATTTGTGTAGTAAATTAATTCTCGCAGCAAACTCGAACTTAAGATCTCAAGGGGTACGCACTCTCAGCTTCAGGCACTCAATTACTGTGCCACGTCAAGGAGACTGTTTTTGTAAGTTTTACGGACAAAATCATAATAAATATGGACTAAAATTTAAATCTTTGAAAAATTGGGGATTAAAATGAAAACAATCTCGAAATTCAATCATTAAAATCAAAACTTTTAAAAGATGATGAACAAAATTGAACAAACATTTATGAATCAAAGATGATATTTTATCGATTATTCTTTTGTACCATGATAACCTGCTGTACAGTTCATCATACTTTTTTTTTTTTTTTTTTTTTTACAATAATTCATTATACTTATCCAATCTGCTTTAACTACATCAATGAATTGTAGCCTGAAACGTGTGCCAATAAATGGGCATAAATCTAATAATAAAAAAATAGAGCATTCATTCATTGGATTGGAACATTGCTTTGAATGGGCAGATAGAAGTTGGGAGAAAATTTTAGCAAACCTTATCTTCAAGAGCGTGGGATTCTATTGGGATTAGGTTCTTTGTATTGTTAGGGACCCCAAATGGACTTGTTTTTAACAGCTATGTATTTGTTATTTTTATTTTTATTTTTTATTTTTTTGAAAGTCGTAGAAATAATGCATATTGTAGGCATGGTATAAATATATATAGTACGTGAAATATTAAATTTGAAAAAAAAAATCTCATAACAACCCCTCGATAATATTAGACAAATACTTGAAATATATTATGATATTCAAATACTAAATATAAGAAATCTACTCGTATTTATTCTCGTCGATATGTATATTACTGCCATTAAGATGTTGAGCTTATTGCATCGCAAATCACTCGGATTTCACGAATCGTTAAATAATCTTCAATCATGTCATTGAACATAATATACTGATGATAAAATGTGTTATTGCACTAAATGAATTTCACGAAGTGTCGAACTGTCGTTGATAACATTATCAACCATAATAGACTATAAATAAAATGCTAAACATGCATTATACGAATTTTTTAGTCGTTTGAGTGAGATGAAGTATTAGTAGATATAACTAAATTTACTTCAACACATCAACTTACTCTTTTAAGTAGATTGATAATTTAACCATAATTCAACCCAAATAGTACTGTGATATCTAATTTGAAATCAAAGTAATTCAACTGATATACTAAATAGAGAAAACTTTGAAGTCATGACGATACATAAATTAAACTTTCTCGTGTAACTTAATTTGAGCCACATTTTATTATTACTGTATTTTGTTTGAAAAGCCACATTTTATTCTGCTTAAAACTAAAAATTGTTTGTCATAACTAGCATAACTCAACTGACATTAGAGATGTACTAGCATTCATTTGATCTATGGTTCGAATCTCCTTACCTCTAATCCTATAATCTAAAAAATAATAAAAATAACAAAAATAAAAATTGGATAGTTCTCGAGAGGTGGCGCAATTGATTGAACGTTTAGGCTTTGGAGGTATGCTCCCTCTCGTTTGACGTTAATTTATAGTCTTCATTCATCTTGAAGAACCACAAAGGTTAACTACTTCAAATTACTATTAATCTTTATAGTTTGACAATTAAAATAATAATAATTAAAGAAAGAAAAAACGGGTACTGTATAGAGTGGTACGGGTCCCGTTTAGTTCAGGTCCAACTTCGAAGTTCTAACCTCAGAGGTTTCAGCCGGGATTTATTCTTTCCGTCTCCGATTGGAAGCTAAATCGCAGGTAAATATCCATATTATACATTTAGTTGTTTCTTCCGGCGCGAGAATTTGTGTTTTTGGATCATGCAGATTGCAAAAATCTTTATTCTTGAATCTGCAGAAATTTGATTGATCTTCTGAGGTTTTTAGGTCTGAAATGAGCTCAATTTCTATGGAAATTCGAAATTATTTGCTGAATTTGACCATTCCTTCATTAAATTCATCATTCTAACAAGTCTATCATTTCTTTTGCCCATTCCCCTTGGATATGTCGATCAAACTACCCTCGATTTCACTTTAATTAGGACGAGCAAATTGATTTTCGAACTTCATTTTTGCAATTTCAATTGATTTGTATGCATAATTGGTTCTTTTTCAACTGTCTACTGGAATTTGGCTTTAGTAGAACAAAAATTTTGAGCTCATTTTTTAGCTCCTATTCGATATGCAGGGTTTTATCTGATATAGAATCAACCTTCGATTCATTGTAACAGTGATGATTTTGTTCTGTTCAGATGGGTATAATCTAATCTGGTTGGCTGGATATCGTTCCAGTGGCTTTAAATCTGAAGACTTCTAGCCGAACGCATGGCTTTGCTTGATGTCACAAGGTCATGTCTTGATTCCATTAACCAGGTAAATCTAATTAGTAATTTAAAAAAATAATAATAATTGGGTTCCTTCTCTTTAATTTCTAGCACCTGCAAATCCTTTGTTTATAGTAATATTTGAGTCATTGGTGTTGTTTCTGCATTTTCTATGTATTGGCAGTGGTGAGTTTTGGAAATTTTCTTTTATCTTTCTATAAGATGAAGGACTTATATTTCTCTTTATTTAGAGACTTATTAGTCATACTTGGTGCTTTTCTTTTCAAGCAAAATAATCATGAGTTGACCTAGTAGTCAAGAGAATTTCAGATAACTAAGATGTAATGAGTTCTTTCCATGATGTGCCCATCTAAGAAATAATTTCATATGGATTTTCTTGACAACCAAGTTTAGTGGGATAAGGTAGTTGTTTGTGAGAATAGTCGAGCTGTGCAAAGGCTTTTCCATGCACTCACAAATATCAAAAACAAAATTATAATCCTAGCATCTTGGATGGTCATTTTTCTTCACTTTCATTATTCGTATCATCCATTCTTAGAGTGAATGTTAGTCAATATAATGGTGTACTTTCTTATTCCAAGACTTAAGAATTATAGGCCGTGGACATTGTCAAATGGAGGGAACTTACGCATTGAGACCCGCATCAAGGCGAGACTTTAACTTTTAGCCTTGAAACTTACACCTTTTGTTGGATCATATGAGGCTTACACTTCATAGAGGAGAGGCTTACTGTTAGTTCATTGATAATGCAAGCTTGGAAATGTGAGATGATTTGGTTCACGGTCTCATTCTCAGACACTGCTTAAGTAATCCATTTAACAAAATATCATGAATTTTCTCTTATGGATTCTTTTGTTGGAAAGACAGAATTTTTTTAGGATCGTCAATTAAATTCTGATTATTTGTTTGTTAGTTTTCCTTTCTCATCTCCCTTTGAAATTCTTTATTTTATTGTACTTGTTAAGGTGGTTGGAGTATTCTCTTTTGTTTCATTCATCAATGAATTGTTTCTTATTGAATAAAAAATTAATCCTATTAGTTATAGTCGCGATGTTAAAAAGTTTCTTATTAGAAATTTTGTGTAAGTGACAATTGTTGGTGTATTTTTTATTTACTTTTACCCAAGTATTATGTTTTACCGTACATGTTTACACAAATTTATGATTTTTATTAATTAAAATTGAGGCTTACGCCTCATACCGCCTCTAGGCTTGCTCCTCGCCTCTTCAAAAGAAAAAACTTCGAGGCAGCATTTAGCCTTCTTAAACATTGAATGGAGGTGTTGCTTTTGCTGGTTAAGTTTGATGGTTTTCTATGTGTCATCTTTCTTTCGGTCTATATAGTGTTATCTCATGTCTTGCAGATATCAGATCACCTTGACGGTTCCATACTTTATCTTGATGCTGGGTGTGTGGAGAGTTTCCAAATTCTTGGGGGATTCCCGTCATTACTTGACCATGGTGTTCATGTTGTCTGTAGCTTGGAAAATATGACTTCTCTTGATGCTGTAAGATAGTTGTTCTTGAGGTTTTACAAAAGGTTAAATGTTGCTCATTTTGTGTTTATTGATCTTTTATTATTATTATTATTATCTCGCCCTGAAATTTAAAGGTAGACATAAAATTTTGAAGAATGATAATTTGACAAACTGAAACTTAGTGGTTGATGCAAATGAACTATCCATGATTCAATATGTTGCATCTATTTGATTATGTAAATATTCTGATACGTGATGCCCCGAAGTAGTATTATCATAAATCATAATCTTGGGAACTTCTTTTAGGTGATTGATCGGAACCCGGCTTCTGCGAAGAAACTTGTAGTGATTACATCCCGTCTTCTAAGTGATGCACATCGTTATATTTTACGCTGCCTGACTGCACATCGAGGTGTTCACTATTGTACGATATTTACATCCATCTCAGAGGTGCTTCTTTTAAACTGCTTACTGGGTTTCATTTTCCCTAACAATTATTGTGTATTTTCTTTGAATGTGATGTAGAAGTAGGACTGCCATAACTGTGAAGACTTTATCATTAAGAATCAGATGGACATAAGTAAATTTGATTAATACCTGAGGTTCAATGTAATGGCTTAATTTGCAGATTGCTCACTCTCTATACCCTGATTCACCTCTGGGACCAGATGCATACCATGAGTATGAATCATTACTTCTCCAAGATTTTGAAGAGCTTGTTAAGAAAGGTGAAAAAAAAGCCGCGCAATCTGAGGAAAGGAATGTGGAAAAATATATATCTTCTGAAGATGAAGGATGGTCGCGACTCACTTCAAGTGAAGAGGATGACATCACTCGTGTTGAAGCTAATTCAAGTGTCAGAGATTCATATGAAGATATTCTGACGAGTCACCGGGAAGATGTAGGGCTAAAGCTCGTTGTTTCTGTGCATCACTTCCCAATGATTTTGTGTCCCTTTTCACCACGAGTTTTTGTGTTGCCTTCAGAGGGATTAATTGCTGAAGCTTGCTTATCAGCAAAAAGTGTGGATTCTCTTAGTCCTTGTTTGCCTCCCTTGTATACTGGGATGCCTCCTGATAGCGATGATATTCCTCCTGGGGCAACTCTCACTGCGCATTTTCTTTACCATTTTGCTGCCAAGGTAATAAAATGTGCTACTTTTTTTAATAACTACTTGGTTTTTGAAAATTTATTCTATAAATACAACTTTTTCATATGAATTTTCTTGTTTTTTTATCTACTTAGAACATATGTTTTAAAAACCCAAACCATATTTTGGAAACTAAAAAAAGTATTTCAAAAACTGTTTTGAAATTTGGCTAGATCTCAAATGCCTCGTATAGGTAGACAAAAACTATGGTAGAGAAATTGAGATAATACAAGCTTTGTTTTCAAAAATTAAAAACCAAAAGTTGTATCAAATGAGACGTAACTATTTGTTTTCCTAGTTTTTCTGTCCTAAAAATCTTTGATCGAACCACCTGAAAAAGGCTGAACTACTAGTTAACATTGAAGCTGAAGAAAGAATCTTGTTGATTTGTCTCTTTATTACATTCTGTTGAATTTTATTTTCACTATTTGTGCTGAACTTTTGAAATTTAGAATTAGATGACTTCGAATATACGTGTTTAGTCTCATATGAACAATAGAAATTCAATACGTATATGAAAAAAAAGTTATGGTTAGTTACTATGTAGACATGGATAATCAGTTTATTTTTCCCATATATTGTTGGTCATGATTCTTTATTTTTAATAATGTAGATGGACTTGAAGATGGAAATATTTTCCATTGGTGATCTTTCGAAAACCGTCGGGAAGATTTTGACCGATATGTCTAGTCTCTATGATGTAGGCCGACGCAAGAAATCTGCTGGTCTTTTACTAGTCGACCGAACGCTTGATCTTCTTACTCCTTGTTGTCATGGAGACTCACTTGTAGATCGCATGTTTTTGTCCCTACCCCGCAGAAAAAGAATGGCACCATTCACCCATGTCAAGGGTTCGGAAGCTTCTTCCAAACAACGTCCATATATCTGTGGACGAGCACCTCTTGATGTTCGGATACCATTTGCGGAAATCCTCACTGAAGATGGAAATAAAGATGCATTTCGGCTCGGAGAAAGGATTGGAGTTTTTCTTTCTGGATGGAAATCTGGAAACCCGACTTCCCAAAATTCTGATGGAAGTGATGAAAGCAACAGAGACCAACATGATCAAGCATTAGTATATGACCCTGAACTACTTAGTAGCTGTTTCGTCTCTTCTGAGAATTTTCGAGGAACTCCATACTTGGAAGCAATCCTAGATAGGAAAACAAAAGATGGAACTGTGCTAATAAAGAAGTGGCTTCAAGAAACTGTGCGCAAGGAAACCGTTGTCGTGAATGGGAAAATTCGACCTGGGGTTCCTACCAAATTGGAGTTGGAATCTATGATTAAGGCACTTGCTAAAAGCCAGACTTGTTTGTTGAGAAATAAAGGAGTTCTTTCGCTAGCAGCTGCTGCAACAGTTGCAATCGCGGAATCAAACAGCACTCGATGGGAGGCTTTTCTAAGTGCCGAAAAAATATTGCGTGCAAGTGCTGAAGACACTAGCCAGGGCCTGGCTGCACAAATTGTTGATCTTATAAACAAAAGTGTATTGGTGGGTGAATCAGAATCTTCGAAGGGTGTTCTTTCGTTTCAAGATGCTTTGCTCCTTACAATTACTGGTTATATATTGGCTGGCGAGAATTACCCGACATCTGGGTCCGATGGACCATTCTCTTGGCAAGAAGAACATTTCATGAAGGAAGCTATTGTTGATGCAATCTTGGAAAACCCAGTGGATGGAAAATTGAAGTTTCTCCATGGCTTAATAGAAGAGCTTAACACGAACCGGGAAAGGATCAAATTGAAGGGAACAAAGGAGATGTCTTCGAGCGGGATAAAAGACGATGAATTTGATGATCAGTGGGAGAGCTGGGGTGATGAAGATGCTGATATCAACAATACTAATGAGGAAGTATATGATGATATGCAACTGAAGTTAGAGTTGCGGGATCGTGTCGATAGTCTTTTCAAGACACTTCACAAGTTATCTGGTACTAAGAAGAGAAATTTACTGTTGAAGGAAACATTAAACTCCGAAAATATCCTCAATGGTGATCAGTATGCAAATAAAGGAGTACTTTATAAGCTTCTGGTTAGGATCTTAAACAAGTATGATTTACCAAATTTAGAATACCATTCTTCCACGATGGGGCGAATTTTCAAAAGTGGGTTTGGAAGATTTGGTCTTGGACAGGTAAGTTTTGGTTTGCAGAATTTCTAAAACTTTAGGCCCCGTTTAATAACTATTTCGGTTTTTGTTTTTGTTTTTGAAATTTAAGCTTACAACTACTACTCGAACACATAATTTTCATGACTTTGATGTCTACATCTTTACTTGTGTTTTAAAAACAAAATCAAAATTTGAGAGCTAAAAAATATAGCTTTCAAATACTTGTTTTGGTTTATGGAATTTGGTTATGATCCATATACAAACTTAAAAAGAAGATGAAACAATACGTAGAAAATTTAAGTAAATATAAGCTTAAATTTCAAAAATGAAAAACGAAAATCTAAGGCCCAGTTTGATAACCATTTTTTTTTTTTTTTGGTTTTTGAAATTTAAGCCTAGAACTACTACTCCAACACACAATCTTCATGAGTTTGATGTCTACATCTTACTTGTGTTTTAAAAACAAAACCAGCTTCCAAATACTTGTTTTGGTTTATGAAATTTGGTTAGGATTCATATAGTTAAAGAGAAGATGAGGTATATGTAGAGAATTGAGGTAAATATAGGCTTAAATTTTAAAAAACCAAAAACGAAAAACAAAATGATTATCAAACGGGTCTAAATGATTATCAAACGAGGCATTAATCTTTCTTTATTCAAATGGGCTAAATGTTGAGTTTGTTTTTCAGGCAAAACCCAGCCTTGCTGATCAAAATGTCATCCTCGTTTTTGTTCTTGGAGGCATCAATGGTCTAGAGGTAGCATGTCTCTCTCTCTCTCTCTCTCACTAAATCTCACACACACATGCGCTCCCGAAATTAATTATTCGAGAGGTTTTAATAATGTAGCTTGTGTTATACACACACACACACGCATACATGTACATGTATGCATGTATAAAATCATTTTTTTATCTTTTAGTCGAGGATACTGAAGAGGGTGTTGGGGAACATAAAAATTATGGATTCAATCTATGTGTCAATTTACCTAAGATTTAATTTTGTACGAGTTTTCTTGACATTCAAATGTGATACATCTGATGGTATATTTTGTGAAGATAGTTGATGTACGCATAAGTTGGTTCGAACACTTCCGATTATAAATAAAATTACTAATTTTCTACTAAACACTCATAAAAATGCCCCGGAACAATCAAATAGTTAAATATGGAGTCGTTACTGTAATATAGACTTCTATAGTAAGTAGTGAGATACACTCAATATAGTTTTAAGTTAATAGGAAAAATAATGAAATAACAAAGTAAAGCGACCGTTACTCTCCAATGTATTCCAGTGCCACAACTTGGTGATGGGCTACTGGTGTAGAAGAGTGAAGCTTCTACTCGTGATTAAAAAAAGAGTCATGCTAACCTTTCTTTGCCTACAAAATTCTCCACACCAAACTGAGGACTTAACACTCTTATTTATAACCCAATACGCTCCTAACTAATTACCCATTATAGTCCTAATACTATTTTACTAGCCCCCTTATGGACATATATCCCCAACCAAACACGGGCACATTCTTTCTCATTGTCTCACGCTCATTGGCGTTCTTTTCAATTACAAGTTTGTTTTTGCAACCATTATGAGTTGGTCCAGTGGTCTAAAAGAGCCTGGGAGATGTGATCACCTATCTATAAATCAAGGGTGCGTGTTTCGCATTGTTAACGAACTATTAAAAATGTGCTTTTATAACGCTTCTTCAAACAATCAGATTCAAACGACCTATTGCAATCACTCATTTCTAACCACGTCCAAACGAGCTATTGTCTGCAATCATTCTACAAAAACCATCATCCAAACGAGCTATTTACTAAAACTCAAATTTCTAATCACAAAAAATAATCACTCTACAATTTCAATCCAAACACCTTTTAAATGTTTACGTAGAAAGTCAAGCAGGATTACACGAGTTTAGTTATTTCTCAAATTTTATTGTTTAGTAATTTGTAGATAGGTTAATTGTAACTGAGGATGTTTAAATATATGATATTACCTCTTATAAATGAATAAAAGAAGTAGAGTGAATCATGGTCATACAAAGCTTCAGTTTCCTTGACAACCAGATATCATAGAGACGGTTTATCCCGTAAAAATATTCGAGGCGTGCATAAGCTAGTCTAGACACCCACAGATATCTTAGTAAAAAAAGTTTGTTTTTGTTAACACGAGTATAATAAAAATTATCAATATCAATTTCATCAATACGGTTCAATAGGATCATTTGTAGTTAGAGATGTCCATTTTTTCATGGGGTCGGGGACCCACCCTTAATTAAGCGGTGAATCTCCAATCAGGTGGGGGGAATGAGAGTGAATGTAGATGAAAATTTTTATAACTTTATACTTTTTACAGTTTCGAGAAGTCGTGGAAAATAAATGATAAACAGAATCTTTATAAGTAAACATGAACTTTATACTTTTTTTTATCAGGTTCGTGAAGTTCATGAAGCATTGTCTGACAGTGGAAGACCAGATATAGAACTGATTGTTGGTGGAACAACCTTTCTCACTCCTGATGATATGTTTGATTTATTGCTTGGGGACTCGGCCTACGTTTGAGGGTCCAAGTTCAGAGCGATTGACGAAAGGCGAGTGTCGGGCCGAGCGAGGAAGGTCCTTTGAATTTTGAGTCTCTGAACCTTACAGTTCTGTGATTTTTCTTTTTCAGCCTTATTTTGAAGAATCCAATCGGCCAGGTTTCGTTTGATAACCATTTCGTTTTTTGATTTTGATTTTTAAAATTTAAGTCAACAACTACTACTCAAACAAATAATTTTCATGACTTTGACGTCTATGGCTATCAAACTGGGGCCTCACTAATTACATTATAGATGATCTTTTACCCAACAATTGTATACATAAGGTGTCTCTGTTTATGACATTCTAACTGCACATTTGATTCTAAAAGGATCCTCTCATTTGAATCTGTTTGTTGAAACTATTGTGCTGTCATAGTTTTTGGATTTTTGTAAAGAAGACAAAATTATAAAAAGGAAAAAAAAAACTTTACAACTCTCTCTCTTTCTCTCTCTTTTTTTCAAGATATAATAAAGAAAGTTATTGGCCACTTTTAAGAAATCAGAATCTCACACTATTATTTGAATCTTTAAGGTTTGGATGAGTAATTATAAGTGTTATTATAATTATTATTTTGAGTGATTAAAAATACGAGAAAAGTTACAAGCGTTCATATGCTACAAAAAATTGTTAATAACACACTGGCATAATCTTATAAAGTCTCTTATAATCGTTGACATAAACAACCTTTTTATATTTACAGCATCTTGGACAAGAAATGCATCAAAACACAAGAAGAAAATGTATTATTTAATCCAACTTTTATGGATATAAAATTTCAAAATCAAGAGGCAATTGAAGCAATCAGAGGCCAGTCGTTTTTGGTGGATTATAATTTTTGGTTGGCAATCATTATCTACATTTAAGACGTAAGATTTGATAATAACGGGATGTTTGTACTCTGATTTTAAAAGTATTTAGAATAAAGATTTATTTTGAGTGTTTAAAAGTAATTATTGCATCCATAATTTATTTGGATGTAGTTTTTAAAAGAGTTTAAAATTAGTATTTGGGTCCCCAAGGAGGTGGCGCAGTTGGTGGAACACTTGGGCTTGAGAGTGTGCTACCTCTCGATTCGCCCTATCTGTGACAATAGTTTGTGGAGATCCTTGATGTATTCCGGTGTCCCTTGTGTAAAATAGCGGGATGACACATAGTCAGTGAATGACTTTCTCACACTCGCCACCAAAATTAATCCATATCTTTGCGAAGTTTGTCCTTTTGTTTCACAAGATTGGGGCAGAAATTGAGTTCCGAGCGAAAAATTGTCTCAATTCATACTTGTTTAGATAATTACTTCAACAATTAAATTTTCTTAGCAAATATTTATCATGTCTCAACTATATTGTTAATAATTCAAGAAAAAAATTATTCATTTGAATAGATGAAAAGAGGATAGAGAAAACAAAATCGGAAAATACATTTCTTGTCCCGAACTCCTTTTAGTCCACAAGAATATTTTTTTTCCTCCCATTCTCGGCGGATTAAGGGCGGGTCCTCGCGGAGAAAAACAAACATATATATGGAAGTGGAAAAGAAATAAAAAAGGGATATTATGAATATCACAAAATTCAGGGACCTAAATGCAAAACCCTCTAAAAAAATTTACCCATCTCCGCGCCATAAAACAAAACAACACAAAAAAGGCACGAAAACAGAGGGAGTGGAGGGAAGAGAGGAAGTGTCAGTACAAACCTCAAAAAAAAAGAAAATCAAGGCACTGTTCTTCCTCCTCCCAACTCCAGAATCTCTCTCTAAGTCTGTTTGGATCTGAGAAATGGAAGTTGAAGAAGATGACTACAGAAGAAAACAGCAACTCGTTCTCGTCGCCATTGTTGTACTTGCCTCTCTAGCTCTCGTTTCTTTGCTCGTCGCTTTCAGCTATTACTGCTATATCAGCAACAAGGTCTCTAAACGCCTCAAGATCCGCAAAAGTACGCTTCATTTTCTAATCTTTTTTTAATTTTTCTTTTTGCTTGATGTTCTGTTTTAGAAATTAGACAACGCTTTGAAATTCTGGAAATGGATCATTTCAATTTTTCCTCGAGCATATTGTTGATTAGGTCAATTACGTTGTCTTAATCGAAATGTATTATTATGTAGCTGTGGTGATTTTTGCTTTAGTTCTTTTACTGAAATTACCATTTCCTTTATGAGTTGAACTTGTCGGCACAACAAGGGTAATCTTTAGTGAATCATTATGCTTGGCCTAGGCTAGTTGTCAAAAGACCTACTAAGAAAGAATGAGCTTAATTAATCCATCTTGGTCATCTATGGATAAATAGTTGTCACGTGAGATTATGATTAATCAAGTACTAATAAGGTGGCTCAGATACACAAATATTAAAAAAAAAATGTTAAATTACAAATTTGGTTCTAGGATTAGGAGATGGTTATTATTTTTCATGGCTTTAAAAGTTAGAATTCAGTTCAAATATATTGATAAAGTCTAAAATAGGTCTTTTTTTGTTTGTAATCACATGCAAATTAAGTAGGTAGCTGTTAACAATTCATATGTCAACGAAGATGGTTTGAGTTAAAGTGGCTAGTTGGATAGAAATGGGTTTGAAATTAACAATTAATATAATTTGTTTGGAAATTGAAACTTGATTTCTATCCAACCAACTAGTTAATTCACACCGATAAATTCAAAATATACCTCATCTACCCATGGAGAGTTAATTTGCCAACGATTAAAAACAACATGAATTATGCTTTAGGTTTTATCGAACTAAATAGACTAAATTTTAGTTTTAAAGTCGTCCAAATTCTAGTTTACTCTTGAGACTAAATTTGTAATTTAAATAAAAAACAATAATCTATAACGGGTCTAATGGACAAGGGGATATTATTTTCTTTTTTTCATGTGGTCCACTTTAGTGGAGCTTCTCCTTATTGTTTTTGTAATTATTGCATTGATTTCAGTTGGCATGTCAGAGTCACGACTAATTGTAAAATTTCTTTGACGTCATTCATTAATAGCTAGGAGCCTGGGATGGTTATGATCACCAAGCTAATGTAGTTAAGGAAATTGAAATCTATGAGAGTATGCAGATAAAATTGAAATCTATCGAGCTATTATACATAGAAGTGTATAATTTCATCTTATTTTTGGAAATGCTTTGGGATCAAGTTTTTTATGTTTTCCCCTGTAATAAATTTAAATTTATTTGTCCGGGTCAAGAACTGACAATATAGGTTTGAAACGACATCATTTTTTTTAGTTCAGCAACTATACTGGAGTCCGGATACAAATCTGCCTCATTAAGTAACCTTTACGGTCATTTTTATCTGTTCATTTTGACTCAGGATCACCTATATCATCGCACAAGAGCATATACTTGTATCTGTTTGGTTTTTCATTAGCCATCAGTTACATAACATGCTCAATCTGAGCATTGCTCACCAGACAGGACACCAATTTTTGATTTTTTTTTTGGATGAAAATCCAAGTTTTCATTGAGAAAAGAATAAAAAGAATATACAACAAAAGAGACGCGTACAAAAAAAAAAGCCCACAAAAAGATGGAGACCTTAAAACGAGTCGTCAATCAAGTTAAATAATGTCTATAGAATGATTACAGAAATGCTTAGAAACAGAAGCCCACAAAGAAACATAAAATTTAAGGAGGTCTCACACTTGAAGGAGATTTTGCCACTCTAAAATTTTTATTATTTCTCTCCCTAAAACCCCCCATAGAACACACTCCTACTTGCCACAAAAGGCGCCTTCTCACGTAAGGGGGTAATAAAGCATCTCTGCTCTGCCAACATGTCCCTACAATGCAACTATATGGCGAAAACAAACCCGAATTTCTTGAAGAACTGGTTCCACTCATAGATGATCGTGATCTTTGGCTGCCCTTTTACACAAAATGAAACACGTAGGGCCCATTAAGGGAAGTCTCCAACTCCTACAATTGTTGAACTATAAAAACAGAGTTACATAGCGTTATGCTAGATTAAGCCTCAAGTATACTTTATGGTGATTGGATTGAACTTTGAAGAATATTCTTTGAACTTTATTTCTTGTTGCTATCTTGAGCATTAGTCAACTAGTTTAGACATTATATCTTCAATCATAAGTTAGAGGTTTGAACCCTCATCCTCATCTCCCCACGTTATTGAACTTGGACAAAAAAAAACCTATTTCTTGTCAGAACAAGAATGCAACCTATAGCAATCACGCAATACTCTGTCGCCTACTCTATGGATGCAGTGGCCTGAGTTTTTTTTTTCTATGCTTCAAATCGTTGGGTTCCTAGTTGAACTGATTTGAGCTTATAAACTTTACTATTTTATGTTGTGGTATATATCATGAGATTGATGAGGCATTTTCTTGAAGGGACTGATCTTGAAGACACAGTTAGTTTTGAAAATGTTAAAGAATTTTCCACCGAGAAAGGCCTCCAAGTGTTCACCTTCAAGCAACTACACTCAGCAACTAGTGGTTTTAGCAAGTCAAATGTGGTTGGGCATGGTAGCTTTGGATATGTGTATCGAGGAGTTCTTAATGATGGGAGGAAGGTCGCGATTAAGCTTATGGATCAAGCGGGTAAGCAGGGAGAGGATGAATTTAAAGTTGAGGTAATTCTTATGGACTCATTTTGTATGCATTAGCTCTTTTTGTTTAGAAGAAATGTGCTCAATTTGTCTCCAAGGGGCCTTGAGGTTTGAGGTCTTCAAGTTATGATCTTGGAGGTCTTAGATTCGAAATTCACGAGTGATCTTAACTATAATCATTTGTTGTCTTGAGTCTTGGCCTTGAGAAGGGCACAAGTGCCCCTTGATATGTAGCTGTGCGAAGCCCCAATTCCTCGATTATCAATAAAAAGATATGTGCTTGGTTTCCACTTTTAAAAACTGTTAAGCTTATTTTGATCACTAATAGTATACCGAGTGTCTTCTAGATTGTGATAGGTGGACAGTTTGTAAACAATTGGATGTTACTTTTTCTGTTTATTTGAAACAGACCTGGAAAATTATATTGACCCATTTTGTAGGCGTGAGTATTCTTTGTTCTATCCTGATTGCCACATGCTTTTGGTTCATAAAACAAGACACGTACCTTATTCTTTGATCTTTAGAAATTGATTTTTGATTAGATGATAACCTTGTCGATAGGTGGAATTGTTAAGTCGGCTTCATTCGCCATATTTGTTGGCATTGCTCGGGTATTGCTCCGATAGCAATCATAAATTGTTGGTATACGAGTTCATGGCGAATGGCGGTCTGCAAGAACATCTGTACCCTGTTATCAGTAAGTATTAGATTTATTTTACAATTTGATTCTTTAACAGCATAAGCTCAATTTAATAAGTGGTTCTGGACCTATCAGTAAGTTGCTCTTCTCACACACCTTCAAAGGAAAGAGGAGGTTTCTCCTTCTCTATTGAGGTACTTTGATCTAGCTTCAACCATTAGTCGATAATGTTGTTTGTGATTTTTCTATTTCTATTTTCATTCTTGAAATTAAGTTGAGGTTATGATGAAATGCCTTCATAATAAAATATATGTTTATTATGATTTATATTTTTGTATGAGTTTTATTTTTTGGGTCTATGGTGCATTAGGGTTTTAAAGTGGTATACCATATGAACTCTCTTAAAATTTTTATTCATTACTGGTATCATGTTTTCTTGCAATCTACTTAGTAAAACCGTTTCTCTCTTTGCATGTGGACGTAACTAATACACGGTTAGTGAACATGTAAATTTATGAATTTTATATTGTTTTTTTATTCCTTGATTGTTGCTTACGTTTTTGTCACAATAGGTTTAAATTCTGTCAGTGTGAAGTTGGATTGGGAAACACGGTTGAGAGTTGCGCTTGAAGCTGCCAAAGGTTTGGAGTATTTACATGAACACGTCAGTCCCCCTGTAATTCACAGGGATTTCAAGAGCAGCAATGTCCTGTTGGACAAAAATCTTCATGCCAAGGTTTCTGATTTTGGATTGGCAAAGATTGGCTCAGACAAAGCCGGGGGGCATGTCTCTACTCGAGTATTGGGGACACAAGGATATGTTGCGCCCGAGTAAGCTTTTTTTTTTCACCCCAATTGTGGCACACACTTCCATAGATAGAATTATCCCTGATTATTTTGGATTTTGTTGTTTTTTCACAAAAACCGGCGATACATTTTCAAGCACTCTTGAATGGTGTTCTAATAAGATGTATGGTATTTCACCATGTTTTTGAAGTACAAGATAACTTTTTCTTGCAGATATGCGCTAACAGGGCATTTAACAACAAAGTCAGATGTCTATAGCTATGGAGTTGTCCTCTTGGAGCTGCTTACAGGCAGAGTTCCTGTTGATCTAAAGAAAACTCCTGGAGAAGCTTCGCTTGTTTCTTGGGTAAACTTCTTAACCATTTCAATTTTTGAACATTTGTGATGAAATTATACTTGGGGTAAATTATAAATTTGGTCTTTGTTGTTAGAAGAAAGTTAGAATGTAGTTTTAAGTTTTTAAAAGTTAGAATCTAGTCTTATAAGTTATAGAAAGTTAAATTGAGTCATTATGGTAATTTATAATTTCGTCTATGTAATTTAAAAACTTCAAAATTAGAATTTATTTCTTATGATATGATAAAACATAAAAACAAGTCTTTGTCATTCTTAATCATTAGTGAATCAAATGTGCGATAGTTTTTCAGGCATCAATAATGACTGCGAATAAGTGACTGGTCGGACAATAAAGGTATTCATGCCGACATCAATAATTTTTAAACCATAGAGACTACTTTCTATCTTTCTTCTTGTGACCGGACTAAATTTTAGTTTTTTTTAGGAAACTAAATCCTTTATTGATATAAGAAAAAGAATAATAAACCTATCAAGAAAAGAGGAGGAGCAAAAAGTAAAGAAGGCCAATTAAAATACTTAAACCAGAGTACACCAACCTAACAAGAAACCGTAACTAGGAAGAAGTAGAATAATGAACAAAATAAATTAATTAGTTAAGTATACATAAAAGAATAATGATTAATTAATTTTATAATAAAAGAAAACATATTATAACTATTCCCTCACATCAAACAATAATTTACTAACACTTCTCTTCCCATCCCTCACATCAAATACTAACTTCTGCACTCTTCCCAAAGTAAACTATGGATTTGATCAACCCAAAATAAAGCTAATACGTGACTTGTTTTGTTGTAGCTAGATCTCAATCTTTTTTAGCATTCCTCTATAGTGTTATAGTTAACTTATGTATAGAGATTGATGAGTTGTCAAGTAGCTTTGTCCTTTTTTGCTACTGTGGATTTCTTGACAGTGGTAATCGCCATAATACACAATCCTTTTTTTTGGCTAACCATGGAGCTAGGAGCTAGGAGGTAGCCTAGCCTCCTCCACTATAGAGGTTTCTTCATCCACATCCTTGTTGACCATACCATCCGTCTATATCTCCTTCAAAATTATGAATTCATCAATCTTTAAAGGGGCTGGAAAATAATTATGGGCCAGGTCTCTGTGTGTAAACCATAGAATTGGCCAAGGTTTGAAAAAGATGATGGATGTGTTTGGGCCACCAAGATGAAGTGGAGAATGGGAATGAAGATGATTCTCGGTGTTTGGATCACCGAGAATCCCTCTTCCCGTTTCTTCCAAAATCATATTTTTATTCTTTTTCTAACCACTTTTATTTTTACCATTTTTTCACTTAAATCTTATTTATTATTTTATTTTTCTCATAATTATTCCTTCTACTCCCTAAAGCAAATAATCATTCCTTTCACCTCAATAAAAAAAATAATCGCTTTTTTTCCTATTTTCTCTCATAATTTTCATTCTCCGATAGTTACCCTCTTTTCTCTTCTCCAAACACTTCCGCAAAGGGAGTGTTTAATCCTGTACCTAGAAAATAAATTTCCACGAGGTTTTTTAACATCTTAATATTAGTTAAGTAGTATCAATAAGTAGTCTTTAATGAGATGAGATGGAGATGGTTGCAAAGAAAAGGGAGTGAGATCGGTGTGTCAGTGTGGTAAAAAATCATCCAATAAAGAAATGGCTAAGCGCTGAAGTATGGGTTGGATAGGATAGGACAAGGTATATCAATGGGTGTCATAGGGAGTAAAGGACAAAAGGTTGAAGGGCCCAA
This sequence comes from Cyclanthera cordifolia, assembly GCA_037832605.1. NCBI lineage: Eukaryota > Viridiplantae > Streptophyta > Magnoliopsida > Cucurbitales > Cucurbitaceae > Cyclanthera > Cyclanthera cordifolia. The sequence goes on along the minus strand of JBBMEG010000005.1, from coordinate 5,455,665 downwards.
AATCTGCACGGATTTTTTAGGAGAGAGACTGTTTGATTAGATTGGATTGGGGGTGATGATGATTCGTTGGGTAAAAAATATAGGTTGCTGTGTAAATCCTCATTCAATGGACAATCAATGAGTGTTTTGTTGGTAGGGGTGTACAAAGAAATTAAAACCGGAACCACTCGAATTACTCAATTCAAAATTTTAAAAGTTGGGATAGGTTATGATGTTCTTTGGGTTGGGTTGGGTTAGGTTGGTTAGTGGGTAGGTCAATTATTTTGTTCGATTCATTTCAATTCAACCATAACTAGGAATGATATTATATATGTGGGTAAGATTAATTAATAAAATAAATTTTAACATATTGGTTGAGAGTATGCACTAGTAAGATATTTTATTTGGGTTCAAGTCTATGTCAATTAAAAAATGTGTTGCGTTGCTCTAATACACAAAGTGAGCAACAGAGAGTTGACGGATTGGCGGTTTGACCAACCCTAAAGTTTGGGTTTATTTTAGTCATGGTTGTAACTCTCAAACCCCACCACTACAATTATGACCACTACACAAATGGTAACCTAAAACTTTAAAACGGAAAACTACATTTAAATACGTTAAAATACTCTAAAAAACGTGAATTGACATCAAAGTATCCAAATCAAAGTTCGTATCCATCCTAGAGTTATTTTAGCCCTTGTGGCATGATTAGAATGTTGAATCCTGTTAAACCATCATCAACCCATAAATTTAAGCTGATGGGTTGTGGTCGATTTAACTCTATCAACTAAACTTAAATCCATATCAATTGGTTCTAAAAAAGTTTGTAACCTAACCCGGCCTTGACCATCTACACTCTTGCTTGTCGGTGGTTGTGGAGCGGAAGAAAGCTTATTGTAAGTGGCTGGTGCTGGGGCAATGTTGTCTTCAATGCATACTCTGTAGAGAGATTATTAGTTCTGTGCAAAAATTGGCCTACCTTATACCAATCAATAAATTTTCCTCAAGTATGTGCTTGGTGGGACTCTCTTCAAACAAGGAGAGCTCTATCCACATGGAAAAGCTTCGCCACAAAAGAGGAGGAAAAGTCACACCTCAAGGAAACTTCTATCTCGATCCACGAGTGATGAAAATGTCTTCTCGAAGGTATTTGAGGCAAGAAGAATGAAAATGATAATGAGAAGAATAATCATGTGCATGTTTGGGTTATTGATAATCATTTCTCACGTAACTATTTATTACCATAATAATCTCATTCTCCCATAATCACTTCTCATTTTCCCATAACCATTTTCATTCTCTCTTATCCTTGTTCCCTCCATAATTATTCTCTACACCTCAAATACAGATAATTAGTTGTCAAGGAGTGGTGCGATGGTCGAAGGCTTAGGTTTTGAAGGTTTGCTCCCCATAAAGTTTAAAGTTCGAGAGCCTCCCGTGATATTAATTTGTAGATATCTCCCGTTTCTTCATTCCTTCGATATCTCCTGGTGCCTTCCTTAGGGATGAGCATGGTTTCCACCTCGAGTATAGTGGAGCGAAATTTTGATTTTCCGATTAAAAAAAAAAAGTATAATTGCTCTCTCATAATCACTCTCTTCACTCAAAATGCCCCCTATGAATAATAATAATAGATGAGAGAATGGAGGAAAAGAGATTAGTGCGAGTCTCAAAACCATAAAAATCATAGAGACTAAATTCTAACTATCTTTAAATTACATATATCAAATTTATAATTTACCCGATGATAAAAGTAGGCATTGACACTAAAAAAATAGATATTTGACAAAGTTTTCAACCTAACCAAGATGACTCGGAATTTCGCCTTTTAATTTCTTTACTTTAATACTCTGTTACATTCAAACGACTGTTGCAGGCTTTGCCAAGGCTGACTGATAGGGAAAAAGTGATGCATATAATGGACCCAGCATTGGATGGTCAGTATTCAATGAAGGACGTTGTTCAAGTTGCAGCGATCGCAGCCATGTGTGTTCAACCGGAGGCGGATTACAGGCCGCTGATGGCCGATGTTGTCCAGTCATTGGTTCCACTGGCTAGAAATTACAGAACAGCTTCGAAGATCGGTAGCAGCTCTAGCTCCAGTGCTACTAAGTCTCCTGTGGCACACGACAATGCTAGTTCGGGAGACTGAACGAAAGAACAGGTTGTCTCTTGACGATTGCTTACGGTTGGCTAACATAGATTTTACACCAGTTTAAGTTGTTGTAAGAAATTAATACTCGTATACTAACCATTTATCGTCTTAGCTAAACTGCATCGTTGTCTCGTGGAGGAATCCGAATTCGTTCTCGTTTGATTCCATAGTAGTTTGTATTTGTGATGTAATTAACGTTTTGAAAATGGTGAAGAGTCTGTTTAGGTTGTATTTGTAGGCTAGATGGCTCTTGTGACTCATATAAAAGCTTGTTGATTATTTTGTTGTTGATGCCTAATGGCTAAGATAACGAAATTATGTTTTTCTAGTTCAACAACATAGTGACGGATTTCGATTCATAACTTTTTGATCATAGACACACTAACTACTATTGATATATATATGGCAATGAACGGAGAGTTCGACAATGACTATGAAGTGCGAGGTCGAGTTCGACGGCAGTGACGATAAAGATCTTTATCAACAAGGTAGTACTTTAATGGAGGTTGGTTGTAATGGAGGGTTTTCTCTTTTTTCGACAGATAAATTTTTTTATTTTTAATGTAGGATATAATTATCATTTCATAATAAATGTATTTAATATTTGAATATTATTGTAAAAAATTAGACATTAATTTAATTAGTATATATAGATAGTGATGCAAAACTCTTGTGCTTAAAAAAAAAAAAAAAAAAAAAAAAGAAAGAGAGAGAATATTGTTGATGTTACATAGCACCGAACTCCCACAAAAATATAATACAAACAAATCACATTCATTCCATATTTTGCAAAGCATACTAATTCAACGGACACCACACTATACAAATAATCCTTAATTTAGAAAGAATAATAACTAATATTATATGTAATAACCTTTATTTTGTATAATAACAAAGTTTAAAATATGCATTAATTAACATCAACATCACCCGTTTAGATTCGCAAATCGGTATTTGGCTTTCGAATTACTTGATATCATTGTAGTGCTTGTGATCCCCCTCTCCCAATTTGTATTCAAAAAAAATATATATATATATATATATATATATATAAAAATATAAAGCATTAATTACGTCAAAAAATGCATTAATTTTATTTTTGAATTGTCAAAAGTAGAATGAGGCTTGTACGTGAATAGGCGAGTAGGGGACCATGTACCAAAATTTGCTTGGTTGAAAAATAAAATAAAATAAAATGTGTTAAATTATAAATTTGGTTAAGAAAAAAATGTTAAAATTTAATTCTTACCATTTTAAAAATTATAATTTAATTTTTATAATTTTAAAAAAATAGAATTTAATTAATATAATTTGAAAAATTAGAAATTTAATCTCTTAAAATCTAAAAAATACTATATGTTATTTGTAATTGTTCGTGAATAAAATATATAGAAGCTAGTTGTTTATGTATTAATGATAAAAGTTTGACATAAATAATTAATTAGACAAAAAAAAAAGTAACACAAATGATATGATCTAAACTCTAATTCCCCGATCCATAGGACTAAATTTGAGAGTTTGAAATCACTTAAACTAAATTCTAACTCGGGGACAATTTTTATAATTTACCCAATGAAATAAAATGACCGTTAAAATACAATTTTGGGACCACAAACTCTACTTAGAGGTAAAATTGTTTTCAGATAAATGAGAGTAACGTACCGATTTTCACGATCAAAATTCATGACGTGGATGTTGAACTGGATTACTACCAAACAATAAAACTAACACGTCATTTACCCTTTCGGTGGACTCCTAGACTTTCAAAAGTTTAATTTTAGTTCGTAAACTTTCAAGTTGGTTCTATTTTGGTTCCTCAACTTTTAAAAATGCAATTTTATTCTCTAAGTTTTAGTAAAAGTTTAAAATTAGTTCTTACGATCAACTTAAAATTAATATTATATAAATTTGGTTCAATAATGTAAATAAAATATACGGACATATTTCTAAAGTTTATAAGAAAATATATGTTATGCCAAAGTGAGCATAGTTGAACTAGTATTAGTTATACACTAACCTCTACTCTTACCGTCCTCACTCACAATATTTTAATCTAAATATATACATATAGATATATATATTTTTAAAGAAAAACTAACAAAAAAAATATCTAATAATAACCCAACTAATTTTTTGAAATTTTAGAATTAAAATTAAACTTTTGGAAGTTTATGTATCAAAATATAACAAAATTGAAAATTCATGAACCAAAAGAAAATAAATTTATAAATTTATGGACCAAAATTAAATTTTTGATAATTTAAAGATCAAAACCGAACAAAAATAGAAAATCTATCCATTAAAAAAAAAAAAAAAATATATATATATATATATATATATTTATTTATTTATTTATCCTGAAATAAAATAGAAATCAGCGGTCAACTTGATATTGAAAATTTTGACCATCCCGTGACGGAAAGATTCTCAGAACCAAACAAATAAAACATGGTGGTAAACCGCGTTTTATCAGAGCACCCAACTCCGAATTTTATCCTCCACGTCTCTCTCACGTGCTGGATTTTTATTTTATTATTTTATTATTTTTATCAATTTATAAATATCCCATTAATTTATGTACATCTTAAAAAACAAAAGATTGATTTTTACAATATTTAAAAATTAAAAAAATATATAAAAATGATTATTATGAATTACATTCATAACGTTTAAAATCATATTTAACCATGAAAATTAATCCATCATTAAAATGGTCAATACACAATTTTAATTTAATTTACATCTTAATTATTTTTATTTTTGAAATTATGAGAGAGTACCACAAATCCTACATAAAAGGTAATATTGCCCTCAAATAATACATTAGCGAAAATACAGATTTTTCATAATTGAACTTATGCTCCTCAGATTGAATTAGATTACAACCAAGAAACAAAACCAACGTACGACCAACCATTTCAGTTGCACGTAGAAAATGTTAACATTGATTCTCAATAAATTTTAAAGGAAAACTTACAAAACTAGTCAAACCTAAAAAATAATTATAAATATATTGTAAGCAAAAAATATTCTGTAATACTCAGAAGAGGTCGGGACTCACCCGGAGGCCAACCAAGCCAACGCCAACTCCTAGAGTTGACTTGCCACTCCATTGCAATGTGGCTCACACCACATCGGTGAGTCATAAATTATTCTTTTTTGCATGCATTTTCGTCCTCAGTTAAACAAATATTACTGTTGATATCCATTGATCATTTTTCGACATCAACAAAATATAAGATAACTATTGAATGAATGAGTATTGTCACGTATTTTATTATAACGCAGTATTAATGAATATATATCTAAAATAGATAAAAATAAAACAAATTTCAAAAATTCAAAATAAATAAACCATTTCCTTTTCTTTTAAATTTTTATATTTAAAAAAAAATTTCCTTGCTATAAATGAATAAACTCTGCAAAGCCAAAGCCTGAAACTCTCACACCAGAGAAAAAAAAAAAAAAAAAATTTGTAATGTCGTCGGCGATTTCTTATCTTTTTATTGTCGTTTTCGTTTGGTTAGCGTTTCCAGGCAATGCTGAGCTGTCAACCAATTTCTACGCGAAAAGCTGTCCGAAACTTGAAGGAATTGTTCGGTCCGGCATGATTAAAGCTCTTAACAAAGAGAAACGTCTCGCTGCTTCGCTCCTTCGCTTGTTCTTCCACGACTGCTTCGTTAATGTACCAACAAATACTCCCATCTTTTTCTCATTTTTAAATATTTTATAACCTAAATTATAAATTTAGTATTTATAGTTCCAAGAAATTTACGGTTCAGTCTCTTTTCGAAAAATAATTTTAAAAAAATTATATACAATTTAGTTTATATAAAGTTTGGAAAAATATAAAATTATAATCATTATAATTTCATAAAATATAAAAAAGTGTTCATGTTGTTCGTGTTGTTATACGAAATGATGTGTTTTTGTTTAATCAATTACTCGCTCGAGCTTTCATTATTAAAGACATAAATAACTAAGTACTATGCGTTTTATTCGCGATTAGGAATGACATAGATTATTTTTTAAATTTTATCAAATCATATAGACTAAATTCTAATTTTTTAAATTATATGGACTAAATTGTAGATTTATCCAAAGCATACCGATTAAGTAAAGTCTAATTTTTTAAACTATAGAGATTAAGCTCTAACTTTTTTCAAATTATTGAAACTAAATCTATTATTTATTCATATTTTACACTATTTTTTGCAGTTCAACTGAATTTGTAGCTTTTAATTAAAATATGAGCAAAATTATATTTATGCTGATCACATGACACAATTCCAATAAATTATTTTTTAATAATTAATTTCGAGATAAAATAATTATGGATCTGCAATAAAAGATGGATTGTTCTTTTAAAAAATTAATATAAAAGAAAGATTTTAAAATGATTTTTATTTTTTTTTTTCATTCTAATAAATTTGTTTAAATAAAATACAGGGTTGTGATGGTTCTATATTACTCGATGATACGACAACATTTAGAGGCGAAAAAAATGCGGGTCCAAACAAAGACTCGGCAAGAGGGTTTGAAGTGATCGACGATCTTAAAACTCAAGTGGAAGCTGCTTGCAAAGCCACTGTCTCTTGTGCTGATATTTTTGCTCTTGCCACTCGCGATGGGGTCTCTTTGGTAATTTCACCTCTCTTTCCTTTAAAAATAGATTTTTATTTATTATTTAATAGTTTATTGCTTTTTTTTTTCCTTTTTTTTTAGTCAGATTTCATAGTTTATTCCTATTTAGCTTTATTTGTTTTTTTTTTTTTTCAAATATACTCTAACAGATATAAAGTCTCATTAGATATCACAAAATTTATAAATAAAAAATATTAAAAATGAGATCAAAATGTGCTTTGATTTTTTTTTTTTTTTTTTTTTCCTTAAGGATAAAGTAATGTTGTTGTATTTTCTTTTAACTAGTTATAAACAATGTCCTACTTCTAAAAAGTCTTTCCAACTCACTTCTATAAACATCAATTTTGGTTTCCTCAGGTTGGAGGTCCTAGTTGGGTTGTACCACTTGGTCGTAGGGACTCGAGAACAGCGAGCGAGAGTAAGGCCAATAGCAACCTTCCAGGGCCAGACTCCGACCTTTCGTCACTGATCTCGATTTTCAGGGACCATGGTTTCAATGCCCGCGAAATGACTACTCTCTCGGGCGCACACACCATAGGCATGGCCAATTGTCAATTCTTCCGAACACGCATCTATAACGAAACCAACATCGATCCCGCCTTTGCCGAACAACGAAAAGCCAATTGTCCTTTCACGGGTGGCGATACCAACTTGGCCCCTCTTGACTCAACCACAGATTCATTCGACAACCAGTATTACATAGACCTAACGAAAAAACGCGGTTTGTTTCATTCAGACCAAGTGCTATTCAATGGTGGTTCACAGGACCGGTTGGTTCAGACTTATAGTCAAAATCCCGCAGCATTTAGAAGAGATTTTGCAAAGGCCATGATTAAGATGGGGAATCTAAGTCCTTCGACTGGGACAGCCATTGAAATTAGACTAAATTGCAGAGTGGTTAATCAATCATAATTAATCATTAATTAAGAAGTAAGAACAAATAATGAGAAAGATTTCTTTGTCAGAGGAATATGATAAAAGATATAATATTTATGGACTTGAAAGGATCTAAAGAATGATCCACTTTGAATTGAATATCAAATTTACGGCTTATTTAAAGATTTATCGGTTCATTCATTATGATGAGGATGACAACCCTACCCGAATCTCCACATTGATATGATATTGTCCACTTTGGGCATACACCCGCATGGCTTTGCTTTTGGTTTCACCCAAAAGGCCTCATATCAATGGAGATGTTTGTCATCACTTATATACCCATGATCCTCCCCTCTTCTAACCAATGTGGGATACTTTGTTTGCATCCCAACACATTATCAATTAACTTTTATTTTTTATTTTATTAAAAGTGTGCACACACAATACTTGTGTTGTCGGACGTTAACCAAAATATTTTCGGGTAGTTGTTCCCGAGTGATAGAGTCGTGGTCCAAGGTTTGAGTTTTGACGGTCTTAAGATCCAAATTTATATGTGATATTAGTTTGTAGAAATTTAAGTTTTAGTATTACTCGATGAAAATTATGGTGTATTTGCAATGATTTGAAATGATTAATTAAAAATTAATCATAAAAAAAATGTGGTTAGAAATGAATAATAATTTTGATTGGTTAGATATGAGTAAGTAAAAATGATTGGTTATAATACCTTACTTTGGCTAGCTATCTAAAAATAAAACAACATGATCACTCTTGTATGAATTTTCCGTTTTGATACGCGTTGTCGTAACCGTACAATGCAAGCCTAATTTCATTTCATTTTAAGTTATAAACACGAGAATTATATTTTTTTTTAAATAACAATTTGAGATGGAAATATTCGTACAGTAACTTCATAGTCTTTGAACGCACACTAATATCGTTGAGTTACTACTTTTATTCGCAACCTACAATGCAATTTTTATTGAGCTTGGCTTAAGTTTTTTTTTTTTTTTTTTTTTTTTTTGAAAAGAACACACCAATATATTAACTACCAAGAAAACAACGATTACAATCCTCCTCAATTTCGGAGGCCACAAAGGGGAGGACCCCCTCCAAAAGAAAGATCTTTCCTCTAACGAGGAAAATAACATGTTCCACACTACAGATAAGCACACGGGCATTTGACCAACAAATCGACCACCTTATTACACGATCTACAACGATAAAGAAAGATGTATAATATCCTATTACACGATCTAGAACAATGAACTCCACTTAAGCTCTTTACTAGCGTAGTGCAATTTAGCACGCATTACACTATCGCAAGGCATGTGATTTATATGTCAAAACTCGAACAATATTTACTTAAAAAATAAAAAATAAAAAATAAAAAATAAAAAATAAAAAATAAAAAATTATTTTGAAATAAATTAGAAGCTGAAGAGTGAAATAGTCCATCGTTAAAATTATTATAAATAACAACTTTGCATTTACTTATTTTAATTATAACTTCAAAACAATAGAATAATAATTCATATAGCGCAGATTTTCATTTGTTTTTAACATTTTCAATTTTACATATTTTCAATAAACTAATCGAAGTCTATTAATTGAATTAATATTCAAAAGATATTAGCTAAATTGATTAAAAATTAATCGAAGTAGAGACGCATTTTGATAATTTTAAATAGATCGCCCTAATTATTTGTTTACATAAAACATATTGGGTGTGTTTTTTTTTTGTGTGGAAAAGAGACGAGTGAAAAAGTTAACCGTAGTTAGATATTGTTTGAGGATTTATGTTAGTAGTGATTGAGTGATATGTTTGATGCGAAATTTAATGAAATAATTTGATAAAAGGTTTGATAAGTGGTTAAAAGTGATATTTTTACTATCAAATACAAATAAATGATTTTTTTTTAGAAATAATGATGTACCGCTCATTTTCTACAAAAAGAAAAAAAAAACATAGCTTTTTAGAATATTGTTTTACTCTTTTTTTTTTGCTATGCATAAAAAATACCCTAAATTTAAATATATATTATATTATTGAAAAAAAAAGTGATGTGTTATTCTCACAAAATAACTATAAATATAATTAAATTTTAAAATATTTGTATATACAATCATTAATATTGTATCTAAGAAAATATGTGATAATATTCATTAATACTGTTAGTAGATTTATTTGGTTTTTTTTAAGTGAACTATATTTATGATTGTTTTTTTAATTTGATTAGTTTGGTAAGTTAAAAAAAAAAAAACTGGACTTGAGGCCCATTATATACAGCAATTTCAGAGGCCCAGATTTAAAGCCCAATAAATAAGAAACCCTAGCGGCTACTTCAACCCATATTTTAGATCCCTCCTCCGTTTCTTCGGCAGCTGTTGAGCCATACGCAATAACCCTAGAAGCAGCAGCAGCAGCAGCAGCAGCCGGCAGAATACTCCTCCAATGGTGATTGTTTAATTCGTTTGGTGTTTTCTGTGTGTAGATTCTCTAAGAGTTAATGTAATAGCTTCTTCTTCATTCGAATTAATCATTTCTCTTCTGTTAATATGGCCTAGGCTTCGGAGAAGAAGTTATCGAACCCCATGAGGGATATCAAGGTGCAGAAACTCGTCCTCAACATCTCAGTCGGTGAAAGCGGAGATCGGCTTACCAGAGCTGCCAAGGTTCTACTTTGTTTTGTATAATTTCTCTGTTCATTTTTGTTGATTCTTGTTGTTTCCGCCATTAACGATTTACTTTTCTCAGGTGCTCGAGCAACTGAGCGGCCAGAGCCCCGTGTTCTCCAAAGGTATTTTCCCCTTCCTCTATTGGCTTAGATTCTAGGTTTTCGTATGATAAATTAGAACTTCACATTCGAATAGAAATCTTAAATCTTGAACTGAAACTCAATCATGGGTAAGTTTAGGTTTATGAGATTCAAATGTGTTTGAACGAGATTTTATGTTGTGTTTATGAGTTTATGTCTTAAAATAGAAATGAAAGGTATCTTTGGAAGTTTTAGCTCGATATTAGATCTAGTAGACTCTGTAATTTATGTGTGGTTTTTATATTTTTCTTGTTATTGTGGTCATTAGCGAGATACACTGTACGTTCGTTCGGAATCAGACGTAATGAAAAGATTGCTTGCTATGTCACCGTTAGAGGTGAGAAGGCAATGCAGCTTTTGGAAAGTGGGTTGAAGGTTAAGGAGTATGAGTTGCTTCGAAGGAACTTCAGTGACACTGGATGCTTTGGATTTGGTATTCAGGAGCACATTGATCTTGGAATCAAGTAAGCTCTTAACTCATCTGAATATACCTCGGATTTATGTTCATGATTGTATGAATCTTACTGCTCAGTCCTTTATCTTCTTTGATATAAGAAAAATGTGTTTTGCGTTTGCTGTGCTATTCTGTCTAGTATTGCCTATGTATGTAGTTTACTTGAAATAAAGCATTCTTTGTATTAAGGTATTGGCTTCGATTCGCCGTAGTTGAAGAAGAATTGGGATCAATATTAGGGTTGGAACAGGGAGAGAGCTCTCCCTGAATGATGTTAATCTGTATCATTGACAATGTCTTGTTAGAATAGTAAGTATATGCTATTTTAAGGTTTAGATATGAGTATGGGCAGTCCTGAATCTGCGACCTTATTTTTGTACAATTTTTGGGTTTGTGTTGATCAACTTTTTTTGCTGGATGGATAGTATATAGTAGGGGGTATCCTTGACCTGGTGTAGACTATCCTCCACTTTTTTTGAAGTTTCCTTGTGGTTGATCTCGTGTTCATGTGCGCAATTATGATGTTTCAGGTATGATCCATCCACTGGTATCTATGGTATGGACTTCTTCGTTGTCTTGGAACGACCGGGATACCGTGTTGGCCGTCGCAGGAGGTGCAAGTCTCGTGTTGGCATCCAGCACAGAGTGACAAAGGATGATGCCATGAAGTGGTTCCAGGTGAAATACGAGGGTGTGATTCTTAACAAGTCGCAGCAAATCACTGGTTAAGTTTGAGAGATATTTGCGTTCAAAGTTATAAAATTTTGTGTTTTTTTTTCTAATTAGCCCGACTGAAGCTCTTTGTTTTATTTTCTTTGAATACTTTGAGGTTTAATTGAGATTATTAGGACCTATTTTGAAAACTTTTTAAACCGTTGTTAATTCATATATTTTGGTAATTATATCCTTGGTTACTTCGCAACTGAGATATCAACTTCAAGCGCTGTTTATGTTGGGTGTGACACAAGAAGGAAATTGTTGATCTTTATGGTTTTGTTTCATAGATGAGTGAAACTCAAAACTTAGAACTTCTGGTATTATTCTTGTACTTAGCTTTGTGTTATAAGGTTTCTGTTTTTTTTTTTTTGAAATAAAATTATGTTCATTAACCACTAATTAACTCCAGAACATCTGAAGGGTTCGAAAAATGAACCAAGGATAGAGGAAAATTTAATTTTGGTTAAACAATCAGCCACCCTGTTAAGATTTCTGCTCATCTCTTGCATTATGTTTGGTAATTGAATGCTTTTATTCATAATTTAGGAAGAACTAGAAATAAAAACAAGAAATCACTAATTATTAACAATGACAAACAAGATAGGAATAGTTATCTGATTTTTCTTATGTTGGGAGGGAGACTGAAATGTTAAAAATAGATGGTTGTTGTAATACTAGTGGCTAACAACCAGTTTTTGAATTGTGCATAACAATCTATTGTGTGTTTTACTATCATGTTCTGATTATAGAAGTTAAAAGCAGTGTTTATAAGGCGCCGTGCAAGGCGATACTTTCTTTGATTGCTTCAAATGGAGAAGCAATAGAAAGATGAGGCTTCAGTTAAGAGAGGCACAATATATGCATAACCTAATAATATATTGAGCATAAATTCCAGTATAAAACGTATTTTTATTTTCATAAAATTTCTAATTCATATAGAATAATACTATAATGTAAAAGTAATAAATCACATAAATTATCTTATTATAAGATATACTATACATATTAAATTATTATTTGTATAAAAGATTATATTAATCTAGGTGTAAAAAAGCAAAGATTTAACACACAAACTACACAAATTATGTTAATAGAGACTTTGCATGGTTGTTGAACTTCTCTATGAGCTAGTTCTAGATAATTTTCGTGAGTGCTAAGTTAGCATATTGATAAATAAAACTTTACCAAGGCGAAGTGCTTGTCTTGGCTTTTATAGAGGCACAATATCGCTTATGTGCAAGGCGATCAAAGGTGATAGCCTTGAAAATATTGGTTACGAGTGTTACGGAGAATCATTCTACCAGAAAACTACGAATGAGAGTTTCCCTTTTTTGCATGCCTTTTGGTCTCAAAAGAATGCTGGTTTTAAGAATGAGTCATTGCTCATCTTCGACCCTTACATCCCAATTGGAGATGGAGAGTGGATAGTTAAAGTATGTTCAGTTTGCGATGAAAATACCTATAGCATCCTTAGGGTGATCACGTATATCAATAACATCTTTTGGGTGAATCATCATGGAGTGATCTAGCGATTAAGAGAGTTTTGGGGTGTTTAAGAGGTGATGAGTTAAATCCATGTGGCCACCTACCTAGAAATTAAATTCTTATGGATTTCTTTGACGTCCAAAGAGAGAGAAAGAAAAAGCATCCCTGGGTTATCTTGTAGTTACTACTCCAGAGTGATAATTTTTAGTTGTTGTAAGAAGAAATTGTAGTAATAGCTCGTTTAAATAAAGTTGTTATAGAGTGATTATAAAATTTCATTTTTAATAGTTTCAGAAAAGCTTCTAACAAATACTTCAGAGGTGTTTAGATGTGATTGTGTTTAGAAAGAGGATAAAAGAGTTTTGTTATTTATGAATGATGTAACATCTCTGAAGAGTTAATCTAACTATTTTATGTGTAAGAGTTACTTTAACTCCTCCTTTTTGTACATGAGTTAAATTAGTTCCTACGAGTTAAAATAAACCTCCACAAACAAACACCTCTTAGGGTGTAGACGATGTTGGTCATGGATTTTCCCACCTGCACGCGCCCATTGAAATAGGGGTGAATTACCCTCCCACCACGAATCTATTAACACATGGAGAGGTAAAAGGAGAGGCAGTTTCGTACAACCTTTCGAAACGTAAGTTATTATCAATCATAAATTATAATATTCTCTTACTTTTCTTATATGCGGAATTGACTTAAACATCGAAAGTCACATGACTCACATCACATTGATTGCAAGCTCATCGATTTTGGTAAAGTCACAAATTTATCGTTGATTCCGAAGACCGAATTTAAGCATCACCAGATACCATAATGAAATATTGTGACCTGTAAATATTGATCAATATTTTAAATTTAGATAAATAGAACGAAGTTACTAGTTGGCTATTTGGATAATTTTTGAATAAAGAGCACACTAGCGTTGTGTGTGTTGGACAAATCGAAACGGCACCGTAGCACGTGAGGCAACGATAATCCACAAGCCGACACGTGCCTTGCTTCAGCGTGATGCTCACTCCCGCCTCTTCTCAGACTACATTTATCTAGTTTCGTCCACATTAACCGGACACGATTGGCTCACAATTCGCCACGTCATCGCCCATTCTTCCACGTCAAAATTTCTTCCTCCTCATAAATTCCAAATATCCCCAAAACACCCCCACAAAAAATCCACATTTCTTTCCAATTTTACCCTCGTCTCTGTTCTTCATTTTCCTTTTCATTATGTACTCCATTTCCATGTAGTTCGCTCACCAATGGCTCAGTTGCTCTCCCCTGTTTTTACCGAGGCTATCAAAGTTCAAACTCCGATTCGACATCCATGGCGCTCCTTCGTGAAGCCTAGCGGTTACAGCGCCGCGATTGGCCGCGGCTCTGGGAGACGGAACTGCGGTCGTTTGAAGGTTGCAGCTAGAGATTCGGCGGCGATGGAGGCCGTTGCGGATGATTATTATGCCGTTTTGGGATTGGTACGCCGTTCGGCTTTGATCTAGATTTTGTTTCGGTGCTGATCAAAGCTATGTACGCCGTTTGTTAGGCTCTGATTATCCATCGTTTTAGCTCCTTTTTGTTTGATGCGTCGATACTTTTTTTAATTTTATTTTAATTTTTAGGTTATTTTGATTGATTTTGATGGCTTAATGGCCTATTAGTGATCGGAATTGCGTTGATGTGCCGTTTGTTTTGATTTTTCTTTTCTTGTTCTTGATGTTGCATTTTGGTGCGATTTTAAGTTGTTGAGCTGTTTAAACTGTGGTTTATGATTCTTTGATGAGTTAAGGATCGGTGAAATTTGTTTTTATCATTACTCATTAGATCTTGTATAGTAGAAATTATCTTGAAGATTTTAAAAATTCATGTTGTTGGAAGTGATTCGTTATAGAGAAAATGTGCTTTCACATTAAAAGCATTTCTCTGACCGTTATTCCACACTCACTTTTAAATTAATCATGACATCAAGTGATATGAGAGATATCATGGAAAGAAGAATTCAAAGTACGACATAAAAAGAGCTTAGATAAAGTGAGTTCAATTCATAACGATCTAGTAAATAATTACCTAAGCTATTCACGTTTTTTACAAGTTCATTACATTTTCAAATGACTTTTCAAATTACTAATTTATGAGTGAATCACTTTAAATAATTTTTAGAGAATCAACCTTAAACTGTTTATTGAAGATCATTTTTAAGTTCATTTTCCTTTTGTTAGTGATTTTTATTTGTTAACTAATTTTGGAATTTAGAAAGAAAAGTAGAACACTTTTTCATTCAAAAGGACTAAAATCGCCTCGAAGTTAGGCCGAAAGCACTCATTTATGTTTGTTGTGTCTGCTTCACTTTTTCATTCAACTATCATTGGATAAGATTATAATTGAGATGGTCATAGACTGACTTGGACACTAGATATAGAAAAAATATTGTTCTGTCATATATATTTTTCAATAAGGATTTTTGTCTTTTCTCAAATGGTACTTGTTTAATGTGTCTAACGAACTGGTTCAATTTTGATGTTTATAGCTTCCGGATGCCAGCCCGGAACAGATCAAGAAGGCCTATTATAATTGCATGAAGGAGTGTCATCCGGACTTGAGTGGCGATGATGCAGACTCCACGAATTTCTGCATGTTCATTAATGAAGTCTATGAGGTGAGATTTCCAATTCAATCGATGCTAAATGCTTTAAGCTTGGCACTATAAACAATAAAATTCTATGAATGGGAGAAAAAAAACATTATGAATAGAGTAGAAGAATCAACCCTCATAAAAAAAAGGGCACGTAGGTTTCTATTACAACATACATATTACAAGCAAAAATTCGTAGTAGGAAAAAAAGTACAAATCTAGTCTTTTTTAGATGCTACATTTTACAATTTTCATTTTCTTTTAAAATGGACATCGAAAGCAATCCAACAATGGCTCTTCCATTTAGATAAATTAGCATTTTAGTTCTTGTTGTCACTCAAATATAAGTTCAAAATTGGAAGTAAGAGTTAAAGATGACGAAAACCAATTAGTACAATTTAGATTAATTTTCTAATCATATTGATTTATTTTATGAAAAGAATAGTTAAACAGGTTTTATTCTGTAGTTTTTTCTCATTTAGAGAGTCACATACCTTATGTAAAAAAAGTTTCACATAACAGACTTCTCGGGCTGAATTACTAAGAATTCAAGTGACCAAAGTTGCTTCCTGCTCATTTTCATTGATAAACTGCTACATTTTAGGTGCTTAGTGATCCAGTGCAGCGGATGGTTTATGATGAAATTCATGGATATGCTTTGACTGCAATCAACCCTTTCATAGATGATTCAAGCACAAGGGATCTTGCTTTTGTTGATGAATTTAGCTGCATAGGTATGTGAAAGTTTTCTCTCAGTTTATTCTACTCACGTACTTCTTTTCCTGTTTCCTTACTTTTTTTTTTGCAAGTGTTTGCATCATGGCACAATGGTCTTGCTACATTAAGAAATTAGAGGCCATAAATTTGTGATGCAATCTGGGTGAAATTCTAGATGAATTTTGGATAGGTGGATTTTTAAAGCTCTTAGTCCTAAAAGTAATTTTGAAAAGCATTTAGTTTTTAATTTATGCCTCTTTCTCTTTGTGAAGAAGTGATTTGGCTTCGATCTTTTTCTTCACTCTTTTGCAGCTAAAGTTACATTGTATTTCAAATATTATGAATTATGATGTGTCAGTTGTCTTTTCTTTGTGATTATTTTGATATGGATGGTTTCTCCATGAGTACCATAAAAATATTTTTTGGAGTAATTATCATGAATTGGTTTAGTGATAAAAAAGGGTCCTAGGAGCTAGGAGGAAATAAGTTTAATTCATAGTGGTGACAAGTACCCTTTAGGAGTAGGATAAAGAATGATCATTCCTTATCCTACTCCTAAAGGGGTCTTATCAAAGTGGTCATCTACCTAAGAATTAATTTCCTTCAAATTTTCTTAACCAAATGTGGAGCGATTGATGGTTGGCCAATAAGTTTAATCGAGTAAGCTAACTTAGACGCTAACCGATATAAAAGAAACATCTTTTAGAAGCAAATGCAAGTACAAAAAACATTTGACATTCTAACGACCTGCCATTTTTTTTTTCCGGTATGATAACTGTGAATGGTCTAAGATCTTATTAACTCACTTTCAGGCTGCAAAAGTTGTGCCAATATAGCCCCTAATGTCTTCGGAATTGAAGAAGACTTTGGAAGAGCTCGTGTGTACAGCCAGTGTGGTAATCCACAGCAAGTTCAAGAAGCAATTGATAGCTGGTGAGTTCACTCTATGCTGATTGAATCTGAACTCACTTTGATTTTTGGTCTCCAAATCTTACTGTTGTATGCTTGGGAATTGTTTAACATGTTTATTATATGCATTTTTTAGCTGTACTGAATTCAGAACTAGAGTACAAACATTTCATGCTATTATTTGGTTAAGAAAATGGGTAGTTAAAAACTGTGCCTGAGATCATATGCCTTGACCGTTTAATTCCTTGACAGCCTCCATTCTAAGCATCAGTTTGAGTCCTACAGCTCATTTGAAATGCTCTCTTTTTGTATCGGGCAGTCTTCGATCTTATTCAAGTATCGATTTTTCATATCGGGCTTATAAATTTGCCATATGCTACCATTGACTAAAGTTTTCTCCTCCTTGCCAGTCTTCAATCTTATTCAAGCCCCGAGTTTGCTATTTGGGCTTTAAATTTTCCTTATGCTACCATTGACTAATGTTTTAATGTTTTCTCCTCCTTAGCCAGTCCTCGGTCGAATTTGAGTATTCATATTCAGGCTTATAAATTTTCCTGATGCTTTCATGGACTTGTGTTTTATCCCCCTTGCCAGCCCTGTAGATTGCATCCATTGGACTTCAGCAGCACAATTATCTCTGCTCGAAGATGAAATGCGGAGGGTCGAAAGAGTAAATGTATGTAATGCAAAGCAATATCTGTAACTTTATTTTTCCTTCAATTTCTGATTGGAGTGTTTATGGCCAGGTTGCGTTTATGCTTTCTGGAATGGGATCATCAGCTGTGGATGTTTTTAGACAGGTATGAACATTTTAAATTCCGTTGGTTTGCAAAATGCACTTTTGGTCTGGAAATTTTAAATTTAGTTCCTATTTTATCTCCAAATTATCAAAACTTACACTATTTGAATTTAATACTAGATTTGAACTTAGTTTCTCATTGGTTTTAAGTATAACAAATAAAAGAAAATCCAATTCATTCAAATAAAAATACACTTCAAAAGGTTTAATTGTTTTAATTGTCACGATCAACACTGCACTTCTAAGGGATTTCTTAATTACTAATTTCAAACCTCGTGATTAATTACAAATTCAAATCGAGCACACTACTTTTGAAACTAACTCAATTGAACAAACCATATAGATCGACCTACTGTTAATAAAAATCTTAAAAATCATGAAGTGCTTAAAAGAAAGATGTGAATCCATGACCTGCCTAAGAAATTCCAAATACAGTAGGTTCAGGTAGTTGTCCTATGAAACGAGTTGAGTTAGGCTACAAAATATATAAAATCTAAATTAAAATATCTAGAACCAAAAGTGTTAGTTTTGAAGGTTGGATCAACTAGATATTATGCAACATCTGTATTGGCCTAATGGTTAAGAGGCCTTAAGAAATTAAAAAGGTATTAAAATTAATCCATGGTGGCCACCAACTTATGAATTAATTTCTTACAAGTTTTTTTGACATTCAAACGTGTAGAATCAGACAATATGTCCCGTGAGAATCGTTGAGGTGCACATACGCTGTCCCAGACACTCACAGATATAATAAACAAGAAGAAACTAGAAATTAAGATCATATTCGAGAGATCAAAAATGTATTTTATCCTTTCTCGGTTCTTTAAACTTCCCTCAAAGTGGAAGATACAGAAGTACATGGAAGTAAAATAGTTAACCATCTATTTGCTAAGTCTAAGAATTGAACTTTCTTAATGCTACTAATGTGATAGGATCTATCAATGGTCCTCTCAAATGAGTCACAATGAATCTACTTGTTCCATTGATTAGGGGCAATAGTATAATATATAGCCATTAAAGCTAACAAACTAACCACCCTGATTGTAACTTCTTACTATCTAACAAAGGATCATATCATAATGTTGCAGGCTAGCACTCGATGGGAAAAGAGGCAAGCAAAAGTCTTGGTAGGCTTCAATGAGCACTTGATTTTATGGCTCTTAATTTCTGTTTGTCTAATATTTCGAGTTTTACAAATCGAATTCTTTTGCAGCAACAAGCAAAAGTGAGGATGACGAAGAAGCAAAATTCTGATAGCAATGATTCATACTGGACCAATCTTTGGGGCAGCCCTAAAGATCAAAGAAATTCAGCTAATGGTTAGTAATCTTCATTAACTTTCTAAGTTTATTCGTAGTTCTAAATTTTTTCGCTTCCTTATATGGGATCAAGTAGTACATCATGTCTGGAGTTATACTTCTTTTAACTCTTGAAATCGAATTAAATTGAGATGTAGATGCAATAAGTTGATGTCAGATAGGTATTCTTAGAAATATCATCAAATACAAGAAATTCTTAAAAGTATTTGAATCTGCCACCTCTTGATATTTTTTTTAGATTAAAGTATAAGTTTAATATGAGAAATTTCAAGTTTATGTTGAGTTTATAAACTTAAAAGTGTTCGATAAAGTATATATTCAACATTTTTTTCTTTTTATAAGTTCATAATTTTTTTTTTTGAAATTAGTTCATAAACTTGTTAAACATACTTACCATGTTTATACACCATATTAAATTATTACACAGATTCCACTAGTTAATTTATTATGTCGAACATAAATCTATTAAACATAGCAGTGCATCAACTTGATTGATTCTCTTAAATTTCAAAAATTTATTGAACTCATAATAAAATGTTCACATAGATGCTAGACTTAAATATGAAAAAGTTAAAAAACTTAGGACATGTTTCCCTACGGCGGGAAGAGAAGGGATAAAAGTATGAAGATAAGAGTAAATTAGAGTTGATGGGAGAATCCGGTGGGCCAAACGATAGGAAGGGATCCCTCCCATCCCACCACCCCAAACATACCGTTAGAAATCTATTTATACAAAACCTTAATTGAGATAATCTGCAAGATAGTAGTTTGGCTAATATATATATAATCTGCAAGATAGTACTTTAGCTAATACATATATATATATATATGTGTGTGTGTGTGTGTGTGTGTGTGTGTGTGTGTGTATGTATGTATGTATGTATATAAGATCAACTATAGGTTCGAATTCAAATATTTCAGTTGTTTAGAAATAGTGGAATATTAGCAGAGTTTGTCTAATGATCAAGATTCAAGAGAGTATGAAGAATTAAGAGATTAACTGTTCATAGCTAGCTACTTAGGTAGATATTAATTTCATAATGGTTTTTTCTTGAGAATCAAATATTGTAGCGATTAGATTACTATCTCGTATGAATAGTCGAAAAAGTGCAAGTCGGATCCTAACACTCACAAATATAAAAAGAAAAAATTGAAATATTAAATATTTGAGACGTTAGTGGATATTTTAACTTGTTGCAGAAGAGGAAACGAGCGAACGGGCAAAACGAGCTGCAGCTGCTGCTCGGCGATGGAGAGAGTATTCTAGACAGGGAGTTGACAAGGCTCCAACTTTCAAACTTCCAGAGTCAATCTCCAGCAACGATAACTGACTGGTAAATATTTTCATGTCCAATAGCTTTATATAGTCGTACATAATTAGTCAAATATAATGCAAGAAAACCCTCCTTTGTAACTATGATTAAAAACAAGAATCAAATCATCACCATTTAATGTAATTATTATTTTAAAAATTTCCACCTTATTCATGGATGGAACAAGTTAGAGTTTATTTGTTGGAATGCAAACAAAATTGTCTTACATTAATTAGATGAGAGGAAGGGCATGGATATATAAGTGATAACAAACAATCGTCTCGGCTGGTATGAGACATTTTGGATAAAACAAAAAACAAAATTACGAAAGTATTTCAAATTGGACCATAATATACTATATCCTTATTGTTGAGATATGTTTTGAACTATGATTTCTTTCTATTATTTAGTCGGGACTCTTTGTCCGGTTAGTGGCTAATCTCTCTAACCTTGGAAATTATCAAAAGATGTGACATAAAATTTCCTTGCATGTTCTTAGCTGTTGCCAATTTTGTTTAGCTCTTGCTAATTTTGCATAATTTGTTTGTTGAAGTCTTGTTTGTTATGACCAACTTAACAAAACTTGTGCAGTTAAAATATAATACCTTCAACCTAAAGTTAGACTTCCCCCACATATTATGGAACAAAAAAAGAAGGCCCAACTTGTTTTGTCCTTTTCTTTTTTAATAGATGGTTAAATGTCCCTGCTTGTTTTGTGGCTTTGAGATGATATTTTAATTGAAAGTCAACATAATGATTGTTGAATGGTAATGGGTTATCAATTCAAAAAAAAAAGAAAAAAAAAAGGTAATGGGTTATGATTGATAATAGAAAAAAGAAAAGCAATGATTCGATTGTTTTAAAATGAAGCGTTTGAAAGGAAAAGTAAAATAATGCAATGTGATCTTGATTTAATTTTTAGTTAAACCAAGTGCTTGGTTATATAACTTAAGAAGTTGCCGCATGTTTGTCTACTACGAGAAGAGAAGAAAGAAAAAGAAAAAGAAAAATAAATTAGTGATTGGTGCGAAATAAATTAGTGATTGATGCGCAGTCACATCTGTTGATCAACCTTCAACTTGAAAGACTCGGATGACGCGCCTCCTTTGTGTGCTTTCCCCCTCTCAACATTGCCGCCCTCAGATTAACGAATTAGGTTTTAAAAAAGTCAATGGAGTTGGAGAAAGGAAGGTCCCATCAGGAACTGTTCTTAATCAACTCTTAAAGCTTGGAGTACAGTTTGCATAGAAAAAGTGATCGGAGAGTGGTAAAGCTACTACTTCAAAGCTTCAATGAGCTACCCTCTCTGTCCATATTTGACTTCGTTGTAATTCTATGAAAAAAGCCTTGGTGTCGAAGGGTCGACGAAAAGAACCAAGAGGATATTATAGAATTAACATTTACCAATAAGAATCTCAATTGCAATAGAGTTGAAACGCGCTTCAGCTCGAAGGAGGAGGGTTCGAAGGAGCTCGTGGCAGCTCCAACTATTATGGGTCAAACGGGAGAATAGATCCCTTCACATTATTTTCACCACTTCAAACAGATGAGAGGTTGAATGTTGGAACTCTTAAGGTTAATTTAATTATCTTTAGATTATTCATTAATTAACATTTACCAATATGATAAAAAGTGGGATACATATTACTGAATAAAAAAATAAGTTTGCCTTAATTGAAAAGGAGATACATTTGTAATAAAAAGCATCACCAATTCCATCCTTATCCCTTGATACTCTTTGATAAAGAGAAAAAATGTTGTCCACATTTTTTCTACTTTTTGAATTTAAGAGTTTGACATTAACAACTTTTACAAGATTATCTTTATTAATCATATTCATATATTTTTTTCAACACACTCTTCATATTAACATTATAATAGATTCTCCTATTAATATGGTAGAGCATTGGCATGACTATCATTAGCATAATTTCAAATCAAATGACCATGATTAAATGCTTTAATCATCTTAATTTATTTTAAGATGTTGTAAATTCAAGCTTTTAACTTGTACGATATAGTGTATTAAAAAAGATAGGTTTAAATATATAGAAAAATGTCATTCTTTTTCAACTATTTAAGATTATAAATAAATTTAACTGAAATATATACTTCAACTAGTTTAGACTTAGTCAATAAAAGCAACAACTCAACCATATTTTATTGTACTAAAAAAAATAAATGCAACAAATGAACATCAAACATTGGATTTCACTTGCCCTAAGGATAAGTGGCGCAGTGTTTCATTGTTTGGTGTTAATCTAATTCAACACCAGTGTCACAGTTCGATTTTATCGGTATTATTTCCCTCCTCAAATTTGTACTAAAAAAAAAGAACATTGGATTTCACTTACTAAACATTTAACTCAAGTTTAATTTTCCAAAAAAGAAAAGCTCTCATTTATTTACCGCTAAGAACACACTAGAAAAACATAACATCAATAATTAAAATAAAGAGCAAATTTCTTCATACATCCATCTTTTCTTTCTTCTTCTTTCTCTTTCTTTTTTTTTTTTTTTTTTTTTTTTTTTTTTTTTTTTTTTTTTCTTAATATTCATATTCTCATTCATAATATTGCTTTGTTTTGGGTCCAAAAGTGTCTCCAAAGTGGTTTATAAGTTTAGAGAAGTATTGGTTGATATAATTT
>JBBMEG010000005.1:5381848-5432096 GCA_037832605.1 Cyclanthera cordifolia | reverse complement strand
CCTAATATCAAAAAAAAGAAAATAATTATATATAGATATATATAGATATATATATATATATATATATATTTAACTAATAATAATAATTTGACTAAAATGGTCGTGGGTAGTTTAGTTTTATTATTTTATGATAATTCATATCAACGTCTGTCATATGTTTGATCCTTAGAGAATATGATTTTGATACCATATTTTATTAGTATGAAAATTCATGTTAGAATCAATTAATAATGAAAGTAACAAGTTTAATTATATGTTATAAGCTTTAGGATTATAATGTTATGTTATTTAAACACACATTTATAATTTTATTTTTAAAGAAACAGTTAGGTTGAAATAAATGTATGCATCAACCTTTTTACAAGAACAAAAATGATATATATAAAAAGATATCATAAACATTGGGGACCAACATGTATACTCAGCCAATAGTGACAACACTTTGAGACAAAAAATATATTTATAATTTATTTTATTTCAAGTAAAAAAAAAAAAATTTATTTTCTTATCATTAGGAGGCAAATGCTCCTCAAGATAGATGTGAACTTAACGGCTATAAACATTGAAGAAACAAATTTGTGACATCAAATAGTGTTATAACTATCTTAAAATTGACTAGCCTAATTAATAATAATATGAAAAGTATTCTTTAAAAAATAATGTAAATAAATAATAAATACAAATCATTTGAGATTTTGTTTAATATATAAAGATAAAAAAGGTGATGTTTAATTTATTAAATAATACGAATAGAAATAAAAAAAAATTATGAAAATGGAATCAAAAGGTACATATTAAATATTTAAGTCAAATTGGTAATGTATGAATATTCCAAATGCTGGTTTGTAGTGTAAAGTTAAAGTGTTGATATGCATTTTTTTTTTTATTTCCTTCGTTATTGATTGATTCATCACAAAGCTGTCTGCTTTTATTTATTTATTTTATTATTATTTATTTTAAAGCCAATTAGCCGCTGAAACAAATATGGATAATCAGTAAGGTGCATGAAAATTGAAAAAAAAAAAGAAAAAAAAAATAAAAATCTTATACAATCAATACCAATTCAAATATTCTACAAATTTGTATAATTTGATAATAGTTAGGCGATGAGTTCAAAGTGATGAATTCTATTATATATAGTTAGGCAAATGACAGTATGGTTATTTATTTATTATCTCATGCAAAATCTAAAGTGAAAGTTTGTAATATTCAAATATACATTTGATGATATAAAGTTAATAGCTAAATATGGAACATTTTTTAGTACAAGTTGGAGAGAAAGACAATAAACTCTATATATAGAGCACTACGAAAACTCGAATTGATTGTGTGGGTACTAATGTATCACTAGTGTCAGCTGAGCTATGTGTCCTAGTCATAGAATATGCTTTGATGTCCTACGTCCTAACAAGCCATGATGTGACTAAGGAGGACGATACATCATCCATCATACCAAGAAGAGTGTTCAATAGTGTCAGCTTGAAGCATCAGGAAGCAAAAACACAATGGTGTTAAGGTGTCAGTGTCAAGGCTTAGTCAGGGCACGATGGGGCCCCGAGCCGTCCCGACGATGTCAAGGCTCGAGATGGAGTTTTGACAAGCGACTCTGAGTTAAGTCTGTATGAAGCTAAGATGTAGATTTGTCAAGTTTGATGTCAATCGAACAACATCGGGCGGACGCTCCACACTAGCATATGATTCCTCGCAAAAGAAACATGTGCATTGGTAGGAGACTGAAACTGGTCCAGGATGTACTATAGGGGATGCATGGTGTCAGCTCTCCACTACCCCTAAGCCTTGTGGCCTAAGTGAGCTACCTCATGGCACATGTGTGTGTCGTGATGTGGGCGAGCGCTTGCAAGACGAGTGTCTTGGGCGGCACTCTTCGGGATGGGGACAGTGTCGGATGACACGGGTGTGCCGACATTGCGCCCTTGACCATGGGACGGAGGTTTCCACATATATCGAAAGGCGACCCGTCATCTCACGTTAGATTCCCGTGGGCCGAATGGATGCATGTGCGAGCATTTAAGCATGACCAAGATAATTCTGTTGTGTATTCGATGAAGCATAGTCGAGGCATTGAAAACCTCACTTAATGATCAAACGAGCCACAAAGTATGAGCGATTCGAGTATGAGACTTGATTTCTCTTCTAAGACTTTCCATGACGAGTGTGAAATCATGGCGCTACACAACTGAAGAGTGCGACCGTGATACTATGCTCGCTTTAGCGCTATATATAGAACATTAATACAACTAAAAAAATGCTTTTTTAGAAAAAAAAAAAAAAAAAAAACAAATATGATTGAGTTTATCTAAAATAAATTTATGATGGTTAGAATGGAAAGATTGGGTATTTGTATCCAATAAAACATGACATGTCAATAGCTAGAGTATTTAATTTGAAGGCCTTTTATGGCAAAGTGGACTTATTATCATTATTTATTTTATTATTTCGGAAAATAATAAAGTATACTAATTTCAATTCCTCTTTTTGAAAGTAAAAAGTATGACTATAAATAAATCATTATTGATGATGTACGCATCTCTTTTAAATATAAAAACGAAACTTTAAAAAGTTTGGTTGAGAATAGAGAAATTTGAATTTGTGATATTATCATATTTGAAGTTTTTGATGATTTTTATAGCTAGTTAAATGTGTTTTTTCCTTCTTTTAATAATTTTATCGATTACTATTACTTAAAGAGGTTTAATTTAAATCTCTTACTAAAATCGAGTGTTAGCAAATTATTACTATTATTTTTCTAATTTAAAGTTAACAATGTTTAAAGCGAGGTTTTAAACTCATAACATTATTACATATTGTTAAAGGTATCTATCACAAGAGCTTCGATAAGTAATAAGCTTTGAAAAAAATGTAAGTATATCTACAAATATGCAATTTTAAAGTAAAATCAACCGATAAGTTCTTAGGTCAAAGTGAGGTTTGCTCAACAATAATTAATATGTATTCTTGATCAAAAAGTTGGAGGTTCGAATCTTCATTTTTAAATATTATTATTAAATTAAAAGAACAAGTAAATTGAAATAGACTTAGACTTAGTCTTTATCTCAAGAAAAATGCCTAAATTTTCAAAATAAAATAAAAGCATGAACAAAAAAGCTAGCTTATTTTAGCCATAATTGACATAATATTTGAGTAAATGGTTGATGGGCACTAATCTCTCAACTCTCTATATTGTTTTTGTACTAACAAAAAGCTCTGTTATTTACTATAAACAAAGGCAAAATTGAAAAAGTAAGCAAGAGTCAAAACGAACATAGTTCAACTGATACTAGATATATATTAACATCCACTCGGTAAACAACAAAGTTTGATAAAGATCACAAAAACATTTGGTAACAATGTAAAAGAAACTCCATGAAGCTGTACCAATTTCAAAATAAAAATCAAAGCTGGCTTTGAAAGGATTCGTGCATTTGAGATCCAAACTTCAGGGTTATAGTTTTGAAACTCTGCATTCAAAATGGTGTCTGGTGCTGATGTTTCAACCCAAGGAAGCCAGCCAGTTGGTTGAATAAGCCTTCCGAAATCGCTTGCATAAACACGGTCGTCGAGTAGTTCTTCCATGGTCGACCAAAGTAAGTTTCGGTAGTTTTTAAGTTCTCGAAAGGTTGGATCGTAGAGCCTTGTGTCGAAGTGCCGGTGTTTTAATTAGGATCTAAACTGCCTCTGAGAAATGATG
Source organism: Cyclanthera cordifolia (assembly GCA_037832605.1). Taxonomy (NCBI): domain Eukaryota; kingdom Viridiplantae; phylum Streptophyta; class Magnoliopsida; order Cucurbitales; family Cucurbitaceae; genus Cyclanthera; species Cyclanthera cordifolia. Next base: position 5,428,387 of record JBBMEG010000005.1, on the reverse strand, counting down.
CAGTTTTATAGGACTATTGCCGAGTTTCCGAAAACAAAAACCTTGCATTCTCGATAGAATTAGCTGTTAGAGTGCGCGTACAGAGTGTCTTGGTGCACATCCATTTGGCAACAATAGAAGATCAATTGGTTGGATGTCAACGTCAAGGCAACAACCTGGTGATTTCGAATCCCATGTCCATAGAAATAAAGCCTTTTCCCTTCCCAGCTGCACGAAAAAACCACAATTGCTACAAATACTATGTACGTAGGTCTTGTTGAGGCTAGTAAGTAAGGTAGAGGGGCGAAGCATTCGGTGCCCACCGAAACCTTTAAAATATGTTAATTGTGTTTTATATTACCATATTGAGATTTTATACAATATGAGTCGAAATGATGTATAAGTGTTTTATGAGAGGTGCACTACGTAAACTCTGTCATGAACTTATCTTTGTTATTTAAAAAGTTTCACCTTCCTGTTGTGGGTGTAACTAACCTCACAATGATAAATCATATAAATTAAATTTTATATGACGTGTTGTTGAACGTGATTACCTCCAAACAATGAAACCGCTTCAGTGATCCTTATGGTTTCTTCATTTTTTTTTGTTTAATCTTTAAAATTTCTCAAATTTTTTAAACATATGCTAATAATTGGCAGCCTGTTATGGTGATAATATGAAAAAAAATCAAACCTGCACAACATACTTGTGTATTCGTATTTAATAATTTATAAATGGTTAACCAGAGCAGTAGCTAAGTAGCATTAATAAACATTGTTTTGATTATGGATGTACTATAAAAAAATAGTAATCTTAGCATTCAATGTGTATTCTTGAATAATCTCTTTTTTCATTATTCAACAATTTCATTTTACCAAGTTCAATGCTAGTCAAATTAGTCAAAATTTATATGTTTGGATACAACAACAAGATGCTATTCGTAACTGGTAGTTTTATTGGTTGGTTAATTTGTCACATTTCATTCATAAAATGGATTTGATTGATATTAGTCTCGATACATCAAAATAATTATATTAGATATAATGTATCACATTCATTATTGTCGAAAACCTTAAATACTAAAGGTTAGTTCGGGTGTAGGGTTAGGGCGGAAAAGATATGAAGGGTGGGTGTAGGCTTACACTAACCCAAGCCAACCTAGCGTAATACGGCTCGGGCCCATGTGCATTTTTTTCTTCTTCAAATCATGAACCGTAAACTTAATATAATATTATTGACAAACTCGTGTTTTTAACTTATTTGTTTACCGATATGTATATGCGTTATTTATGTATATTTATTTTTCTTTCAATATTTATGATTTTTTTTCTATATATTTTGTTATTTAAATAATATTTGTAATTATTTATATATATGTATTATTATAAATATGCATAATCAAAAAAATTATATTGGTCGTTAATTGCTTTGATTTTTTTTTTTGAAGTCATTGCTTTCGTCATTTAAATGTAAATGTAACAAATTTTAAATTTCATCAATAATAAATAAAATAAAAATAAACTTTAAATATGTTTTTTTGTGAATAAGAAAAAATACGTATAAAGAAAAATAATGAACCATTTTATTTAAATATAAAATATAACCAAATATACTGTTTTGTTTCCTTTTTTTTTTTTTTTTAATTTTTTAAATCAAATATATAAAATAAATAATAAATAAACTTTTGATTTATTGTTTTAACAATTATTAATAATTTTTTATTTTATAAAAATACAATCTATCAATTTTTATCAGTTCGCGATCCTACACTTCCAAAACATTTTTTCTTAATACTCCTTATTTATTTTCTTGGTCGCCCTAAACCACAATAAAGAAAGTAGGGTTTTCCCTCCCACTCGTAACTAAGCTTCCTCTCTACGTTTTCCCTTCCCCTTCCCCTTCCCCTTCCCCTTCGATCTCCCTCTCAACTTCCCGCGCTGTCTAACTGTTCAGTCCTTTCTGTGTTCCTCGGGTATTCTCGCTGGGGTGTGATCCCATTGAAGTTCGAAGAGGAAGAGGGAAGGGCGTTATTGTTATCGTCGAATCTAACAGCCACTGTGTATTGGTAAGCTTCGTCTTCTTTGTTTCTTCTTCTCTTCATGTTCTGACTACAGGAACTAAATCAGAGTATTGGAGTGTCGTGTTTGCTATAACTTGAAGGTGTATCACATTTAGACTTTGTAATTGAACTCTGGAATATGTCAAGTTTTGAGACAAAACAACACAAGTTTGGATTTCAATTTTTTAAACATAATTTGACTGTATACGATTTTCTAAAAAAATTCCCAATTCAACCTCGAAACTATGATTTGAAACGAATTCCACTAAATATTGGTGAATAATGGCTTAAAACTGTTAAGGAATTTTCCACACAAGTGAGGAAATTGTACATTTATAACTCATTGTTAATTGGTTTTGAATGCACACACTTTCTAATAAAAAGCTCATTGTGCATTAGAAAATATCAAATCTTTGGGATAAATATGTTATATGGTCAGATGCTTTAGTCATTGTGCATTATATAATGCGTGGAAAAAATATTTGAGTTTGTAACAGAGGAGGAGTTGCCGGAGAGATTGTTCGGCGCCCTTGGGGTTTCTCATATTGAGATGGCGACACAGGCAATGGTAGAATCGCTTCGTCGATATGAGAGTGGGGGCAGATCAACGGCAGAAGTTGAAGAAAAGAATTGTGATTGGCCTAAATGAAACTCATTCTGCGAATTGAAGATTTCTTCAAACGTCTAATAATAAATAGTTCCAATTATAAATTTTGGCGCATACTTTGAAAAATTGCACACACTACTCTTTAACCAACCCATAAGTAGTGTTTATAAACTTGTAATTTAAACGAAAAGAACAACTCTTTTGGATTTTATTTTTAATCATCATATGATTCTAGAAAAGTATTCTTATTCAGTTTTTTGTTTCTGTCTATTTCTTAACGGCACAGCCTCAAGAAAACAAAAGAAATAAATTAATAAGAAACAAATTAATAAAAGGAAAACACTTCTTCTTCTTTGCGCTTTCCCTTCCGTTTTCAGCAACTGGTGTTGCTGCTGCCTCTATCTGATTTTATTATTTGTTTCTTTCACAGGTGTTTTTCTCAATTTCCATCTATACACTTCTCACTTGAAAAACACATGAATTAGAACTTGTCCAAATCTTCTGTACGTTTTCCATGCCGTTGCGCTTTTACTCATATAGTCCCTAATATATTTGCAAACTCTAATTTTGTATAGTAATAGAAATACAATGCTGAAGACGAAGTACAAGCGAGTGAAGGGCAGCCAAATGCTAAGGCAAAGATTGTTGCTTGCAACTCTAAGTCGAACTCCCGTTCTAATCGAGGACATTCGAACCGACGACACCTGGCCAGGGCTTCGACCTCATGAGGTCTCTTTCCTTCGATTGTTGGAGAAGTTGTGCGACGACTGCTTCATCGAAATCAATGAGACAGGTAAACCCATAACCACCTCATCATTTCAATTTTTCCTTTCTTGCTTATGTGTATATCATTTTGTTTTTGTTTTACTTGAAGGCACTAAATTGAAGTACAGGCCTGGGATTGTGATGGGTGGTAGACATTTGGTTCATGATTGTGGCGTTGCTCGTGCTATTGGCTATTTTCTTGAGCCATTGATTATTCTCGCTTTATTTTCCAGGAAACCCCTCTCCATTAACCTCAAAGGTGACTCTAACATTTTTCTCTTAGTTTGATTTCTTCAAGTTTAGGCAACTATTTGACTATTGGAATTGTGTACAATTTTGTGTACTTTTGTATTATGAGATGTTTGGACTTAAAACTTATTAATCTTTTATTGCATACACCTTCGGTAATATATATAAATTCCTTCTATTTATTTGATACTATTCTTTTTTAGGTATTACAAATGACTCAAAGGATCCATCAGTTGATACATTCAAATCAACGACCTTTTCAATGTTGAAACGCTTTGGAGTTGATGAAAAACAAGTGGTCTTGAAAATAGAAAGTCGTGGAGTACCACCTCATGGTGGTGGAGAAGTGACATTAACCATTCCAACTGTTAAAACTTTATCTGTGAGTTAAATCATTATATATATATATAACATGGTAGTATTATACAAAATATCTCGTGCTTTGAACAAGCCACGTCAACTTGATTGTATCTATGAGTTGTATCTCAAAAAAAAGATGTTAATGTTGGTGCACAGGCAGTATCTTGGACTGAAGAAGGAATGGTTAAAAGCATTAGAGGAGTTTCATTTTCAACTAGAGTTTCTTCTCAGTTTGAGCATGGAATGATAACTGCGGCTCGTGGAGTGTTTAATCGTCTGCTTCCAGATGTGTACATATCCACTGATCATAGAAAGGGACCTCAAGCTGGAAAGTATGCTTTCTCTCTGCTTTGAATTCATTTCTTCCCCATTCCATCCTTCATTGGCTAGGTCTTTAGTTTTAAAATGTTTTAAATTGCAGTTCACCTGGATTTGGCATTTCACTGGTTGCGGAAACTACAGAAGGTTGTTTTATATCTGCTGATACAGCGGTTTCATATGGACATGCTGAAGAATCAACAGAGTTTGAAGAAGAGAAGAAAGAGCTTCCACCTCCCGAAGATATTGGTGAACAGATGGCTTCTGCTCTTCTTGGTGAGATTAATCAGGGTGGCGTAGTTGACTCAACACACCAGGTTAGAACTCTCCAACAATTAATCTTTGTTTGATAACAATTTTGTTTTAAGTTATGCCTCTGAATTTTATGCTTGTTTTATTTTCTGTGGTTTTCATTTTTCTTAAAGAAATATTGGAATTCTTAGTCAAGTTTCAAAAATTGTAAAAGTTTCTAAACATGGTTCCAGCACTCGTGATTAAAAGAGTTAAGTTTTAGGTGGAAATAGTGTGTATAAGCTTTATTTTCAAAAACCAAAATTTAAAGAGTTAAGTTTGGGCTTGAGATGTTCTAGTCTGCCTTTTAAAGGCAGTGACTTGCACCTCGATCGCCTTAGTTAAAAAGACTGTACCATCTTGATATTAATTGTTAAAAATATAAGTTTTATCCACCCTTCCTTTGTATTGTTTTTTTTCAATTAACTAAAAAAAAACATTTATTAACCCTTAGACAATTTTTTTAATGTTCCCATCCCAATAATTGTATCTTCTTTAAAAATGTTTCCGTATATACAGTGCTCTTCACAAAAAGCCAAAAAAGAAAAAAAGCATTATTTTTTGGTGTCTTGCGCTTAATCCCTAGAGTAGTCTATTGCACCATGAGCTTTTAAAACATAGTCTAGTCTTGATTTCCAAGATTTTCTGTTGAATTTCTTTATTAAATCGAAATCTCTTTGATGTTAAATCTCAAGTATCACTTAGTTATATATTCGAAACTAATAGTTTCTCTGTCATGTTACTTGAATTAGGGAAAATTATTGCTAGTTTTGGGAAAATTATCCCTATAGTGTCCCAGAGGGAGTGTGCTTTGTTTGTAAAATTTTGAGGTGTCCAGTGTTTGAATGGTAAAATCTCTTATTGTTTCCTAGGTCTAGATGTTGGGACGAGTGTGGGTGAATATATGTAGTATTGAGAAACTTAGATTTCTAGTTATAAAAAAAAAAAGGTTATACTCTGTGATCTGACCGTATGCTTGTTTTGTTTGTGCAGGGATTATTGTTCCTTCTTTGTGCATTATGCCCAGCAGACGTTTCGAAGATTCGGGTTGGAAAGCTGACACCATATGGGATAGAAACTCTGAGGAATATTCAAGATTTCTTGAAGGTAATGTTTAATATTGAACCAGATCCTTCCAACGGAACTGTCATCCTAAAATGTGTGGGTTGCGGGATGATTAACCTATCCAAAAAACACTCCTAAAGATGTCAATCAAGCTCGGCCACCTTGATTTAAGTTTGTACATTGACCAATCTAAAAGTTGAGAATGAAAAAGGATCATTTTCTTCACCCTAGCTGAAGGGAATGTTAGTTTTGGGGTGGGGAAATAGTCAACTGTATTTTGTGATTTGGTTATTCAACATTTTTGTTTATCGTTTCGATTAAAGTTGGACAACATTATTATTTATTGCTTTCTTTGGGTGGGGTGCTGAAAGAAGGAATCATATCACACCAATGCCAAGATTGAAGAAATTAAATTTTGTACCTGTGATTTGATTCGAACGAAGTTAGAATTTAGTACTTATACTTGATAAAATTAAAAAAAAAATTAGTCCATATGGTTTGATAAAATTTTAAAAAATAGAATTTAAACCGTATGGTTATAGTCGTAATCACTTGTGCATATTTTGTCTAATCAATTACTTATGTTACACTCTTATCATTTAATTTAATACATAAATAAATAACTTTTATGTATTTTATTTACAAACAATTATAAATGACATAAGTTACATTTTTGTAAAATAAATATAACTGCTTTTTAATTTAAATCAAAGATATAATTACACAATAATTTTCATTTTTATTTTTTGTTCATTGTAACCCATCTTTACTTGAGTATCATACTTTTTTTAATTAATATAAAATTTATGTTAATCCATTTATTTTGTTGTTTTTTTTCCAATTATTAAGTTAAATTATTTGGATTGTTTGATTTTAAAAAAAATTGAATTATTGGAATTGTTTTATTTCATTTATTTGATAATTTTGTATGATCGAAATGTTCTCAATTTTAAATTTCATTTAAATAATATATAAAATAAAAATTATATTTTATCAATTAGAAAAAAATGTATATAATGATAAACATGTATTATATTTGTATTAAAGAAGCATCCACTTCCATCCAACACTAATCATCAATTCATAAAATGTTTAATAAGAATAATCGATATTTAATTTGGCATGCTTTTTATGATTTTCTCCCCCAAATTATAACCTTATGAAGAGAAAAGTTAGCTCTAATCCAATTTGTGCCCGTTGTAATAAGAAAAACGACAGTACTTTACCTGCTCTTGGAAGTCATCTCCTTTTTGGGATTGGCTTTTCTGATTCTATTATCGAGATTTCGGATTTCTTACTTTGGCATTTTGAAAAGTTAGAGTTTGAGCAATTGGAGGTTTTCTTTATGATGTGATGAAGATTGTGGTCCCATAGGACAATTGGTTTGGCGAAGAGAAGCGATGTAGCAAATTTGTTGTCACATTGGGATCTTTGTACTGCATGGGATTATTGTGACTACTATATCAAAGATTAGAGTACTTAATCCTGAATTGGTGGAAATTTTGGCAGTTCATGAAGGTCTTCAGTTATTGGTGGATCTTGGTTTTTGGCATTTGGAAGTGGAATTGGATAATCAACGTCTTGCTCAAATTCTCCTTTCGCGGCAACATATTAGAAATGATGTTGGGTTAATTGTAAACGACGGTTTGTTGTTGATTTCCCGTTTCTTTCGTTTCCTTTTCATGGTGCGATAGGCGTGCCAATAATTTGGCTCATTATCTTTCTCAGATGTTCCTGACAAAGTTTGACAATCTTATGTACATGAATGTTCTAGATCTATCCGACTCTCCATGGGCGCTATTGCTTTCATTTCTTAATTTTTTTTCTTGTTCTTGTCAAAAAAATTAGATTTATTTCGTGGAAAGGGATATTTGCTGGAGGGATGATGTTTTTTTTAATAATTTTAAAATAACAAACATTTATTATTTTTAGTACAATAATTAAATTTGATTATTGCTAAAAAAGTAAACGAGTATACAAAATAAATGTATCAACATAAAGAGAGAAAATTAAATTAAAAATTCAAATCAAGATTAGAGCTCCATTTTCTCCGCTTGGATTTTCCAAGCGAAAATATTTTTCCGATCGGAAATGCATTCTCCCATTTTCCGACTACGCCCCCAAAAAAATATTTTCCTATTTGTATCATGCCTTTAATTTTTAAATAAAATAAAATTATCTATTTAAATTAGTATTTTTCTTTAATAATTCATATTATATTTGAAAGGTGATAGCTCAATTCCAACGATTCCTTGGCAGAGAATCCCGCAAAAAAAAAAAAAATAAATAAATGAATTTTTCCAAGAAAAAAAGAAATGAATTTTTCCAAGGACAAAAATTGGTTTTGATACGGATGGGATTCGAGAATGCTTCGCATACCCAACCACGAACAATATAAGAAAGAAAAAAAAAACAACAAATTAATTATTATAATTAATTATATGGTGGATTTAAATACAAATATGATTCTAATTTGCAACACAAAAAGGCACGAGACTCCTTTCATGATGATGAATAGAATATTGATAAATTATAAATTAGATTTATAGTTGTAAGAAAAAACAACGATAAAAAAAACCATCAATAATCTAAATAAATAGTTTAGAACATTTGAGTTTGAATAGCAGAAGTTGCTTCATATCATGATCCACTGATCCTGAAAACTTATGCAAATAGGTGGTAAAAGAGAATTAATATACCGACATGATACATTCAAGTAATAATTATATAAAGAATATAAAGATCCAAATTATATAGATCGTTGTCGATAGTAGTTCGACAGCATTAGGGTTCACGCAGCTTTTAGGACATTCAAATAAAAACTTTTTAAGTTCTTCCAACAAAATGTATAAACCATATCAAAGAAAATCTACCAGTTTGATTACCTCTTAGTTTTCCAAAAAACAAGAAAAAGCACAGTTTCTCTAATTAGAAACAGAGATAGATCTCTTTATATTTTGACAACTCAATACAGGCTAAGTCCAAAATTCAGGGTTGATTTCAATAAAACATTAGCATAAGCAAAAAGAAAAGAACAGAAAAACAGGGGATTCAAGAAATCTAATAAATAAAGAGTGTACAAAGGATGGACATTTCGTTACTTGACTCATTTTTTGCCACCTCCTGAAACATTAAATTTGAAGAATATAATATCTCCATCTTGAACCACGTAAGTCTTTCCCTCTTGCTTGTATTTCCCAGCAGCCTGCAAAAAATGAAAAAAAGGTCAAATAGAAGGATGATATGTGATCGTGCCGAAAGTTAGGCTCCTAATTTTTTAACACAACAACAATATTTGAAGATATCATCAAACTAGCAAGCAACCTCTAAATCGAAGAGGTATGCCACTCGCTCAGCCCGCTTTGGCATAATGATGAGAATGTTGTTTCTTATAAGTTGATAAATATGGAAAACAGTGACGATGAATTGTGTATGTGTTTTTTTTTTTAGTTTAAAATTCACAGCAAGAATTCTGCTTTGATTACCTTGACTGCATTCTCACTGCCAAGTTCTTTGAGATCCTCAAATTTCATGACCTGAAACCAAAATATAAAATTAGGATATCATCCAACGAAAATTTCAAAATTGCAAGTAAATCTAAAAATTAAAAGGTAACATAAACATGAAAAAGCCAGTAACCGGGCCTATTCTTGCAGCATTTTTTACAAACCCTAATCTATGACTAAAATTGTTTAAATACAACATAAGCAAGAAAAGCTGAGAATAACCTCAGCACAAATGAACCCTCTCTCAAAATCAGTATGAATTGTCCCTGCAGCTTGAGGAGCCTTTGACTGTCGTCTAATTTGCCAGCATTTCACCTGCAGAAAATTCAAGATTGGGTCAAGCCAGGAGTTACCACATAATAAATAGGAGACTTAGATAGCAAACGATCACAATTTCCGACATTTGCAACAATCAAAGGAGAAAACTTAAAGGTATTCAACATTGAAGAAAAGAAAGAACTATCTGATCAATAGTAATTGTAATAGACCATCAACAGTGATTCTTGGTCTTCAAATTAATAAACTTGTATACCATAGTGCCAACTGAGTTTTCATGGAGAAGAAATGAAATAATACGTGCATACAATAATCCATCATGAGACAATAATCACTGTTATGGGCCATGTACACACCAAATGTAAAAAATGAAATCGAATTAAAGGGGTACTCCCATCCAACAAATTAAGACCTAAGAGATAATTACAAAAATATAGTCATATATTACCTCATCAGGGCCTGCAGTGAAGAAGTATATGAGATTGATCGCCGCAAACCCAGTTTTTATGATCTTTGGAAGGGCACTGTAACACCATTAATCATGTTTAATTCTGCATCAAATTGTTATTATACACAGTGGAGCTTCAAAATCTTTGTGAAAGTAGCACAGTTTAGCCATACAGTTGGGCAGGCTTTTCTTTTCTTCCATGAATCGTATTCTTGAGGGCATACCAACAGAACACGTATGTGTGAAAGCAATTTAATTAGAGTAGGTGGGTTTGATTGAAAATAAACATTCACTGCAGAGTGAACTAGAACTAGAAGTTATCCAATTAGCCTTAAACAAAATTTCTATGCTTTTATGCGTTTATTGGGGAAAGAGCCATAGCTTTTCAAGGCCATATCAACGCTAACCTATAACTTGGAGGGGGTTTTTTTTACTATAACTTTTGTAGAAACAAGAAAATGATCGAAACTATACAAATCTCAATGAAAAGCTTATTCTTGAAGATATAATTCAATAATTTATTAAAAAATATTTAATAATTACTGGATATTGTATTTATAAAAGATTAGACTGGTGACGTGATTGTAATTGTAGTATTATTTTAATTTCTAGCAACTTTTTCCCTTTTTATCTCCTCTTCCTTGTCCGAGACTCACCTTTGGATCTTGTTCTCTTCACAATACTTAGCTACTTCATCGGGAGATGACATATCTGCAAGATTTCTTTCTAATGCGCCACTAAAAGGAATAATTATTTCACCACCGTGTTCCTGCACCCTGTTATTAGGAAAGGACAACTGATCGTTTGTAAATTGTAACAAGCAAATTTCACACTTGAAGAAAATCAAAACTCAATGAATAATAGCATCATAATGCAAGGAGACAAGAAATCAAAAGTGCATGATTTTTTTTTACAGGAAACATAATTTATCATTGATATATGAAAAAAAATACAAAAGTAATATTGAAATTAGTTACAAGACTTTCTCACTAAAAGATAAAAAGCAAAGATATCGTATATTTACAAAAGAGGAGGCTATGATTGCTATAAAAATTGTAGAGTGTATGATATGATCAATGGTGTGTAGTGTTGTGGAGGATCCTATTGTTTCTCTCTAAAACGGTGGATAAACACAAAACAAAATTGCTTGGAGTGCATAAGATAAAATTCACATTAAAACGGTGGATAACCACCATGGAGTGGCCTAGTGGTCAAGAGGGTCTTGGAGTGCATAAGATGATGGGTTCATTCCATGGTGGCCACCAACCTAGGAATTAATTTCCTACGAGTTTTCTTGACATCCAAATGTTATAGGGTCTGGCGGTATGTCCAGTGACATTAGTCGAGGTGCACGCAAGCAGGCTTGGACAGTCACGGATATCAAAAGAAAACGGTGGATAAACACAAAACAAAATTGCTTCATGTGCAATCCAATCTACTAGGAATAGTATGAGCAAGAGACAAAGAACAATTATTTCAAAAGGTAAGTACTAAATGGAGAGGAAGGAAAAAACAAACCTTCCCATTATCTAATTCTAAACTAATGATACGCATAATATTGAATCTATTTTAATGGAAGGAATAATAAAACAAAAAACCATTAGGCTTAGAGGGAAAAGAGAGTGAATAAGAAATAGGCTAAGTGAATATCAAGCATGTAACTGCCCGATCAACAAAATAAAAAATTGAGCACGTCAAAACAAGACTTCTGTTGTGACAATGACCATCAAAAAATTTGTTATTTTGATAAAAATCGAACTTTAAAAAATGAAAGGAGACACAAAAAACCAAAGGGACATACAAAAAACAGAGCCAACAAAAAATGAAATTCCATATAAGAATGGTCTCCAATCTGGCGTAATAGTACTTAAGAATAATTACAAAAGTACTTCGAATAGATGTCCAAAGAGAAACATAGAATCTAATCAGACTCCACACAACACATCAGACAACAACCTCTCAACACCTCGAAAGATTATATTGTCCCCCCTCACAAAGACCCCATAAGATGCCACAAAAAAGGCCCCTTTCTCGCAGATGTCCAAGGCAGTAGTTGAACAAGTGTGTCTCTACATTGACACTAATTGGTAAGAGCGAATTCCAAATTTGAGAAAAACTGATTACAAATAACCATTGTGTATTCACACTGCCATAGAAAGTAATCAAAATCCTCATTGCCCTCCTGCGCGTAATGCAGCACATCCGCCCCATGAAAGAGAAGACTCTCAGTCAATGGTTCACTAACATTATGTTAACTACATGCACATGGAGAAGGAGAAGCTATTTTATTTAGGAGATTGTGCAGAAATATGTAATACGAGTAATTTGTAGTGGATCAAAGCATTTCATGAACCTTGGTTCATGTTTTACTATTCCTTGTCAATCGGTTATCAGAAAGTATCTTTCACAAACATAGCACACATTAACACAAATATCATGCAAATTTCCCCTATATAATAAATTATGTCACAAGACAAACACTTTCATGCACAAAAATAGAGACAAGAACATGGGTGACAGAAGAACAAGAAAGAAAATATAAATATAAATATATATATATATATATATATAATTCACGAACCAGGCATGAATCTTTGGAAGAAATTTATTCTTTTTTCTTTGATAATCTTTCTCCGTCATGTTCACCTATAAAATGCAAAACGAGCATAATAAAAATATCATTCAGGTTATAAAAACATTTTAGGAAAAATTATAGGAGTGGAAAACGGATCATGCATATGTTAATCAATAGGATAGGTTATGCCAATGGCATCTACTTAATATTCTCTACCGGTAATCACAATTTGGATAAATAAGTGGAGACGCATGATATCAACCAGCTCTAGCAATATGGAGAAAGTGGATGATCAAGTGTATCAACCGGCCATTTGACAATTATAGAGTAAAAAGTACTTGATTCCCTTCTCAGTACACTCAATCACTCTCTTTGTTTGGCTACTGTTTTAGCCCCTTTGCCATTTCTTAGTTGTTTACATTTTCCTCTTGTTTTGATAGGCACATTGTATCATGTGATTCATGTCATCAATGAAATGTTATTAGTTCCTATAAAAGTACTTGGTACTCCGTATACTCAGCATTTCTTTTCCTCTCAAGTAGCAATGAACAATTAAAGAGATGCTTGTTAAAACGATGAGGCTTACCAAGTAAACAACAGGTTTGGCCGTGAGCAATTGAAAAGTATTGAGAATCTCAGCCTCAGCAGCTTTCCAATCACCCAAACGTATATCTTTACCTTCCTCAAGTGTTGCCTTAACCTGAAAATGAAATTAAATTCATCAATTCAGCTAATTTTGCATTGTTTTTGTTGATGAACAATTAATTAACCTTCAACAAGCGACTATCATTATTCATTATAGTTTAATACAAAAAAACACATCGGACTAGAAAAATAGATGAAGAGAAGACAATACATAACAAAAACAAAACTTCAAATATAAAAACACCACCTTTTGGCAGCACTCAAGTTCAATCTTCAACTGTTTGTCGTTGCTTCTCTTCATGCTCTTCTCAACATCCTCGATTTTATTGTTTATAAATTCAATATCCTATGTGGGAAGATAAAATGTAAGAGGATTACGACATTCTCAAAAGTGCATAAAATAAAATAAACCACAAACCACCCAAGTTACCCATCAAGGTTTACATGTTTAGTGAAGTTTACATTCAACATCAAAATTTTACAGAACCAAAATTGCAAAATAAATCAAACCTTCACCCAGTTGTAAATGTCTATAGTCGTAGCCCGTAGGAAGGGAATAGGGGAGAAATAGTGAGGTGGCTTGTACAAATTGTGGGCTCAAGATGGTTATAATTAGGCAGGAAGACGTGTCCTTAGAAGTTAGGTGTGAGAAACCTCTGTGGCAGGGTGCGTGTTTGGATATGCATTTGTGAATTCTCTAGTGAGAATTAGGAGAGGTTGAGTGCTCTCAATACACCCTTGGATTTTGTTAAATGTTGATGAATAAGATTAATTGATTTAAGGCAGAGCTTATCACCTTCAAATGTAGTTCTTCCCTCATAATCTCTAAATCCCTAATAGAACCCAAAACTATTATTAACAAATCATAACAAACATACAAGATAAACCAAGTAATTCGAGATATTTGGACCCTCCCTAACTTTTGAGATCTCTCAAACCCTAATTCTCATTCAATTCCAAGATGTCAAACCAGTCACTAACCCTCCCCATTTATAACAATAATACGTAACCACCCCTTCTAACTAATTGCACCCATGCCCCCTTATGTATTTATAATATTCCTAAGGCCCAAACCTATCAATCCCTTACTTGTTTCCCATTCAACTTGACAGTATACAAAATAAAAAAATAATAATAATAATAGAGCGTTCAAAATACTCAGCCGATTAAACTAAAGGTTACAATCCAACATCAAAATTTTAGAGAACCAAAATTGCAAGATAAGCAAACCTTCAAACGTAGCTCTTCACTGATAACCTCTAAATCCCTAACAGGATCCACTGTATCGTCAACATGGATAATATCTGCATCCTCAAATGCACCTAGGATATAAATGCAGAACATAAGATAGATCTTAAACAGCATGAGAGTCAAACCGATCCATGGGCCAGTATGTGTACTATAACTTATACTAACATGGAGTCATGGATTGTGACTAGGAAACAAATTTAGCACCATTGAAGAAAATTTTCCATTAAGAGGGAAAAAGAAAGCACACCCCCCCACTAAAAACATAATTTTTAGAAAAACGTGATAAAAATTTAGAAATTTGTTTAAGATGAAATAAATAGAAATCCTAAACATAAAAACCTCATCTAGATTGTTAAATCAATTATCAATGTAATCAGTTGAAACTGAAATAAAGAACGAACTTCAAATTACAGGGCATGTTCATGTGAACATCTTACGTAAAACATGGAAAATGCCATCAACAGCACGGATGTGTGATAAGAAACTATTTCCCAGCCCCTGTCCTTCATGAGCTCCTCGAACTAGTCCAGCAATGTCGTGAATTTCTAGAAATGCCGAAACCTATGAAATAAGATTATTTCAGAATGATGCAATACAAAACATTAAATTGAAATTTACATTGTGAAAGTATGTAAAACTATTTTTCAATAGGATCACTTCTAGGGCTACTACGAGACCTATTACCATGCTATATTAAATCTTTCCATCCATGTTAGTTGTGCTTTAGCAATTAGGAAATTAGGATTCGTATTTCATGAAGACATAAACTTCTTAAATTGGCACTGCAACAAAATCTTACCAAGTAAAATACTAATGGACAACAACCACCATTGATGATTATTTACACAAAAACAATTTGTTAAACAAAATAATCAAGTCATGGACAGAAGAACATTAAGTAACAAACTTGTATCACACCATTAATTAATGGTTTAGTGCTCAACTGGTAGTGTACTTTTTTTATATAACTTATGATCAGAGCTTCACTCCACTATATACCAAAGCACTTGCATTTGTCCCAACTCCCAATGCCCAAACCTAGGAAACAACAAGGGATTTTCACAATTTAGCTCACCCATGAATCATAACCTATAACCTTCAAGGTGGCATATCTTGGAGACTCAAGCTTCTACCATCGAGGTCACCCCTAGGAGACGTACTAGTACTGTGCATTTAGTTTACTCTATTGGAGCTCAAAGGGCATATGGAAGTATAATATTGCACTGAGCAAAAAAATTTACATTTCTACTAGAAGTAATTGGATAAAAAACAACTTTCCATCCCTGACATAAAATAGAAGAGTAAAACAGTCTTAACAGCCAGCACTACAGAAAGAAATGTCCACGTAAATATAGAACCGTATAAGTGTCTTCGAATAAACTCTCCACATTATCTTACTGAAGGAAAAATTAATTCGAAATTCAAAATTGATGAAACCCCGAGAGGATGAAGCAAACCTCGCTTTTAGGTTTGTGTAAATTGCAAAGCCATTCAAACCGCTCATCCGGCACATTTACTCTGGCTTCATTAGGTTCAATAGTGCAAAAAGGGAAATTTTCAGCAGGAATTGACAGCTTCGTGAGTGTGTTGAAAAGTGTAGATTTGCCAACATTAGGCAATCCAACCTGGAACCAAACAAACACCAATCTCAACAACATTGCCATCACACGATAATCCAACAAAACCAAAACAAGCACACGCATCCAGAATTAGAAAACCAGAGATCCTATTTTTTTACAAATTATTATACAAAACCAAATTAATAACAATAAACCGGATAGCTAATGAAATTTCATCGGTCAATTAGCAGCTTCCAAGCAATCATTCAGTAAAAAGCAAGAGAATCCAAAAATTCATACAATTAAGAGAAAACGCAATGATCGAAGTAAGAACATACGATTCCAATCTTGAGATGGGAAGAGAAACGGCCAAGAATAGGTCGTTCTGCAGGAGCTTCCTTAGATTTCGAAGCTTTTGGAGGCATCGCGAAAGTGAGCAATACAAAAATGGGTGTGTCGGATAGCTGAGCGCTAGGGTTCGGTGCCGGATTCAGTGAGCGAAGTGAGCAGCCGATGGAGGGGGAAACCTATTTTCTTTTATAAACCCTATTAGTCACTCGCGTTAGCCTAACGCAACTTCGGTTTAAACCCTAGTAAAATCATAAAATAAAATAATAAAAACACACACAACCTCCTTTTTTTTATTCGACTAACGGTCAAATTGTTTTCTTTTTTTTTTTTGTAAAAGTAAACAGTAATTATTTTCTTTAACCAAATGCATATAGAGGGCATGTTTGGTTACCGCATAAATCAAAAGAAAAAAAAAACGAAAAAAAAATAATAATAATGCAACAATATTGGCTAAGATTTTGGCGAGATTCAGCGTTAAATGGAAGATATCACCCTCTGAAATTAATTAGATTTTGTTGTTAGCGAGCTTTAAATCTGATGTACCCCCATTTTATTGACTATTTTAGACTATCTTTATCTTCATTCCCTAACATTACTGTTCTTAAATAAATTGATAGTGAAATATCTATTTTCTACAATAAGTGATATTAGTATTGAATACCAACCAATAAAAGAGGTTTTTCAATTCCTATAAATATTAATTAAGAAAAAACGTTGTAATTTGGAAGAATAAAAATATACCGAGAAAATTAACATAGAAGATCAAACTGCCAACTTGAAATGATGGAACTCATGCTGACATAGAATTAAATTATTATCAGATAATTAAATTATTAACAAAGAGTAAAATCATTATGACATTAATCATTTTGATTTGTATGTCTGTTTTGTTTTAACTTTTCTTTAAAAAAAAAAAAAAAACACTATATTTCTTATCAATTTTAGAATGACAAATTTGTTTGTAACGAATCTACAAATAGAAGTGAACTAATTTTGAAAAAAAAAAACATTAAATATTGTAAAAATACTAGCCAACAGAAAATTCTACTTCTCCCTATTATTATAAAATTGAAAAAGTAAAAAAATTAAAGTGTTAATGAATCAATTTAAAAGTAGTTAAATGGTGTTTTTAATGAGCGATTGGATTTAGAAGAGGTCTCGACCTCTGTTTAACTTATCTCCAACATTCTATCAAATTTTATTCAAATTAACATCATGTGCCTTAAACACAAATAAAAACAAATTAAATAAAATAAATTTAACCACTCTTCTCTAAAATATCAATTTACAAACAAGTAATTCATATTTTCGAACTATTCAATTTCCGCTTCTTACGATCGTTAACCTCAAAATCCAATGGTCACCTTTTAAGTTAAAGAGTAGTGTGTTTGAATTTGGTTTTGGAAATGATGATGCTGATGTTGTCTGAGGATGTTTGGTCCCTACTGTCTGTAATTTAGGGAAAGAAGATGAAATATATTGCTTGTCCCTAAAGAAAAGGGAATTCCATTTGTCCATAATTACATTATTTCTTAATATTGGCATCTCTATTCTGGTCCTTCAACAAAATTTTAGAGGATTTTTTTTTTTTTTTTTTAGTTTCAATTTAATTGAGGATGAAATATTTGGTTTTTTGATTTATACTAGGAAATTTTAAACAATTTACAAAACTTATTTATTCCATGAAGCACACAACCTACCAAACTTCTTGACCCCTATACTTTTTTCGTTTATTTCATTTTTGTCCATGAACATTTAAATGTTCAATTTTAATCACTAAAATTTCAAAATAAATTAAATTTGGTCATTATTGTTTTAAAAAAATCTTAGTTTTTATTTAAAGATTAATCATATGTCTCTATAAATTAAAAAAAAAAAAGTGTTCACATATTTTTTATTTAAATTAAAAAATTATTAAATGGTTGAACAAAAAATATCAATTTAAAATTTAAAATTTATCATAGAGACAAACTTTTTAAAATTTTGAGAACTAAACAATAATTAAATATTTGAAAATCTAAAAAACCAAGCATACTTCAAATTATGAATACTAAAATTAAAATTAAAATTAAAAAAAGTTGATAAATGAAAACTAAAACTATTATTAAAAACTAAATTATACATTTTGACTAATTACAGTATTAATTTTTATATTAAACAAAAAAAATCAGCACAAATCACGGAGCTACTGTCGCGTTCACGAGAGATAGAGGAATTCCCCTTTTGACCTGAGCGATTCTCTTTCTCTCTAAATTTTAATTTTATTTACCGCATAAAACAAAGACAAGGAACAGAGCGGTGAGTTACCTTTTCTAAATTAATTAAAAAAAAAAGGTTAAAATAAATTAGTGATTTTAAAAAGTAAAAGATAATAAACATATTTTTATAGTAGTGTCATCTTATACAATGAGTAAGTAATATTCTATGCATTGGTTCTTTGTTTTTCCAAATCTAATCAAACAAATCCAATAGATTGGTTCGATTTTTCAACAAATAAAAAATTTAATAATTTAGTATGATGTTTAAAAAAAATCAAAATATATTTGTTCGGTTTCAATTTTTTGACGAATTAACTAACAAATTTTTTTTTTAAATCAAACCGGTTATATGATTATTACTAATGAACAATAAATAAATAAATATATACATTTTGATATTTATTTTTAATCAAATAACAAATTTAATTGTGAAATATTAAATACAAAATATTGTAAATATTTTGATATTAGTGGAAATTGTTGTTTTTGTCGTAAGACAAAATACCTTATAATCAAACTGAAAATTAGTTAACAAAAATTGGAAAACATATCAAATTCTTATGAAATTAAAATCGAAAACCTAACAAAATCCAACTAAACCAATTAATTGAAATTGACTCAATGATTTTGTCTTTTACTCAACATCAGATTGGATTCAATTATTGAAAAATCGAATATAGTAGTTCAGTTATCAATTCAGTTAAAAAAAAAAAATTAACTGAAACCATTTGTTCAAACACATAGTTATCAATACTTTTGATATATACGTCTTAATTGTGTTTTTAAGAACCAAACTAAAATTTCAAAACTGAAAAAATAGCTTTCAAATAGTTGTTCGACTTTTATGAAAGTTGTTAGGATTCACGTACTTATTCAATAGAAGATGAAATATATGTAGATAGTATGAATAAATTCAGATTAAATTTCAAAAACCAACAATAAAAAAAAAAGGTAACGACTCATTTGATAACTATTTACTTTTCCATTTTTTATTTTTAAAATTTAAGCTTATATATATTTGCTCAAATTCTCTACTTAGGATTTTATCATCTCAAGTTTGTACGTAAATTATAATCAAATTCCGTGCACCAAAATAAGTATTTGAAAGTTTTTTTTATGTCTAATTTGATAACCATTTGATTTTTTTTTTTTTTTTTTTTTTTTTTACGTTTGAACTTGTATTTTACCTAAATTATCTAGGCATGTTTCATGAGGTGAATAATAACTAAATTTCATAAATCAATACAAATATTTAGAGGTTGTTTTTTTAGCCTTTTTAATTTTGGTTTGATTTTTAAAAAACAAGTAAAATATAGATACTAAAATCATGAAAATTATGGGAATAACAGTAGTGAGCTTAAATTAAAAAAAAGAAAACACAAATAATAAAAAAAAAAAAAATCAAAGAGAATCATTTATAAAGTATATTTTAATTTTCTAAAATATTGTTTATAAAAACATATTTTGATTTTCTAAAATATTGTTTATAAAAACTAATTTTAAATTATTTTAAAGATTGTAGAGTATAAATTGGAAAGCATAGAGGGTTGATTTGATTACAATTTATTTTGAGTATTTAAAAGTAATGGTCGCAAGAGTTTTTTTTTTTTATTTAGTTTTTAAGAATACTTAGAATTCGTATTCATACCAAATATTTATTTTGAATATTTAAAAGTAATGATTATTAATGATTACAATAAAAAGTTTGTTTTTATGTGATTTGTAAGATTATTTAAAATTAATATTTATAATCTAATTTTATTTTGAATATTTAAAATTAATGATTAAAGTCAGAGGTTTGTTTGGATGTAGTTCATAAGAATATTTAAAATTAGTATTTAGAATGATGATTAATTTTGAGTATTTAAAAGTAATGGTTACAATCAATTATAAAACTCGTTTGAATATAGTTTTTTATGAATATTTAATAGACAGTAGTTTAAAACAATCTTCCAAAATTAATAACAAGCATCCCTAAAAGTTAAACGAAACAAAATTAAGAATATGCAATTGAAATTGGACATTTAAAAACATTTACAACAAATAATAATTTAATCTTATTAATTCTCTTTTAAAGTCGAGCATACTGACATTAGTCATGCATTAACATAACTCGATCAGAGGTTAGGGTTTGTTTGTATGATCGTTTATGTATAATTTGTGGTCCATTCTCTTAATTTGTATTAAAAAAAAAAAAAAAAAAAACCTTATTCATTTTATTTTTACCGGGCTGTCTTTGTGCAGAAACTGTGTTCTCACAATCCGTCGTCGTTTCAATTTTGTTCTCTCATCTCTCATATAAAGCCAACGGCGCCATCACCTCCCATTTCAGCACTCCTTCACAGATAAAAAAAAAAGCAACCACAAACGCAAAACAACCGTAAATCCATTCTAGAAAATGGCAATTCTGTCGCAGATCGCCGCCGTATACTGCTCTCTCGCCGTCATTTTCCTCGCCGAAGGCTCAAATGCGAGGGACCTGCGTCCATCGGAGCACGGCTTGGAGTACCAAAACCCTGGCGCTACCGTAAACACCTCCCCGGATTCGCAATCGTTCTTCAGAGGAAACTCCTGGTCCTCCTCCGAGGTCGCGCTTCCGAAGGCGATGAACACCAGCCTCCCGCCGCAGTGGTGGAATCGCCGTCACGGCGACCGCTCTGGAGCCGCCGCTGCTGGTGGAGGCGGAGGCGGCGGAGATCATATTCGCGGCGCATTGCTTGTGGCGAGTTTGGTATGTGGAGTTATTGGCGTTTCTTTACTGATTGCTTCTGCTTTTATTTACATCTTCAAGTTCAGGAAGCAGAGTAGTGGATCGTCCTCCTCTCTGTGTGTCTCTGAAACTACTAACATTATTGTTAAGTAGTGATTTGAGACGAATTGGCATGTACATAGCTCTGAGATCTGGTTTCCGATCTTATTTTTGTAAGAGATGCATCTCTTTCTTTCTTTCTTTCTCCTTTTATTTTTTTTCCTCTGATATGTTTGAGTTGAGTTCCTGAACTCTAGTGTAATTTTAGATCTCCAGATATTCTAGTAGATTATTACTAATTTCAGATTCATATACAGTTTATTTATTTTTTAATTTTTAATGTTGCAATTTGGATTTGATTTATTGAGATAATGAGCATCTAATCAATTTGGTTTGTTGTCATGATTTTAATTTGTGGAAAAAGCATTAGAGTGCCATATAATTTAACACTAATTACAAAAAGTAGGACAAATATGGGAAGAAACAGTCTCCATCTCTGTGTTTTAAGTCTTATCCCCATCTCGTATTCTTCAGTTTCAGAAATTTGAGGTAGTTAGAAACAAGGGACAGCTGATTCTTGATTTCCTAGTGAATTTTTGTTTTGTTATAACTAAATCAAATTCATCATTCATTAATTTATTGGTTAAAAAAGATATCAAGGAAATAAAGTGGTGTTTTCTTTAGCTATTATATAACTATTAAAAATGAATTTTCGAAATCATTATATATCATTCTCATTCAATCTAACTTCTAATTACTCTCTTTAAACTACTTAAAATAATCGCTTCATAATTATTCATCTTAACTCCCTCAAGAGTTAACGAGTTCTATCCATGACAACTATTCTCTTTTAACAAACGTATGAGTTGTATATCTGTTAATCATAGTTTTCGTTTAAAATGGTTAAAGACAACCTTTAGAACAAATGAAGAAAATAAGAGTAAATTACTTATTAATAAAACGTAAATGGCTAGATCAAATGAGAAGATATATTTTTCATCCCTTCTCAACTCTTTCCATCATACCAAACATCTCTCCTATGAAAGACTTTTGATGATTATAAATACTACTGAAAAATCTTTGGAATCAATAGTAGTAGCAACTTTTAATTAAGTGAGTAATTTTTCAACCTGTAGTTTTCCTCCATTTCTTCACATGTTTAGAAAAATTACATGATAATGTCTCCTACTTTGATAGGAGGGTCTTTTCGGAAGAAATTCTTATGTAGGTGATTTCGATTTACTTGAGTGAAAATGGCTATAAATACTAAGCGGATAATCTAAAATGATTAAATTTTAGATTCATAATCATTTGAATTTTATATTTTTTAAATTAAGCTTATGAATAATACTTTTATCATTTGATTTTTTATTTTTATATTTTTAAATCAAGCTTATAGATAATATTTTTATCATTTGATTTATATTTTTCAATTAAGTTTATAAATAATATTTTGAAAATTTACCTATATTTTAAAACACCAAGTCATATTTTAAAAACTAAAAAACATAAACTATTTTCTTGATTTGTTTTTTTTTTTTTCTTTCGATAATTCAATTGCTTCCAGAAGAGAGATGAACCAAATGGTTGGATTAGAATGTAAAATTTATGAAATTATTAATTTTGTTATCTCCTTATAATTTTTTCACATATTATACTCATTATATTATTTTTCTATTCATCATTTATAAATTCAAATAATCATTCTCTTCGTAATTTTTTTTTTCTAATTCTAATTATCTCTATAATCATAATCATTCTCATTTACCAGTCCCAAGCACCTCATAAAAGTTTAGGCAGATATCTAGACGTGCTTCCCCTCATTTCACTCACTGCCTTCAATTTTTAGCCAGTAAGCACGTGTTCTGTATTTCCCAATATTCATTTCAAAATTTGAAAGGAAGAAAAAGAAAAGTTCCAGTCCATAATTCAACCATATATGTGCTTGAATGTAAATTAATTAGTTTATCATACAAACTCACGCAAATTGGAGCCAGTGAGTCACATATTCAGTATATTGATTCAAATCCCCAACACACCTGAAAGATAGCTTTGATATATACATTCAAACGATTATTTTCTAAGAACAAAATGCTATAAAACTGTTGCATTATCAACAAACCCCGTAAGAAATTATATTGCATCTTCTACTAGACTGTGAAACTATCATCAAACAACTGCAAAAACTTGCGAACTTCATGGATCCACATTCCTGAGGGAGAAAAACCTAACTACACATGTAAGTGTAGAGTGAGCCTACTTGTGCTTATATCACACAAATATTGGCGTCACATTTGCTTGATTATATTTATTAAAATAAAATTAGAAAATAAAACTAGTATGATATTGGAAAACTAAATAAATGTGAGGCTAATACTTGTGCCACATGGCCACAAGTAGGCTCACTCTACATATACATGTGTAGACAAGTTTTTTGAAGAACTGACAACATGAGCTTCTCGTTCCAAACTGGATTCAAGTTGCTCTTCATCACCGTGGTTTTAGCAGTCTATCATCAACGAAAAAACCAATTGTCATTATCGACTTCGATAACAAGTATACAATTATGATTTCGTGCCTCCAAGAGACGGCTTTAGTGGAGGCTTGGAGTCTTCAAAGTATGCTTTCTTGAAGGTCCCAATTTCGAAACTCACAAGTGAATTTAACTTAAAATCTCTTGTTATTTCTTAGATTCAGATTTTAGGACTGGTGCAAGTGCCGATGTAGTAAGGCAATACTCCATCGTTAATCAGATTACATTCCATAGACGGTTAAACATATTAGCTAGGAGCTGATCTAGTTCAAGAGTCCCCAACTAGTAATCATGGCCAGATTTGGATGATGTTTTGAATCGGGAAATTTGTAAAATGGTTTAAAAACATAAGCCCAGCCTACACAAACCAAACAAAGGCTTACATTTTCCAACTGCATCGTACCGAACAATGGGAGGGGTCATACCTCTTTTAGATATCTCGAGCCCTTGTGCTCCTAATGTCGAGCTAGAACAACAGCTACCGTGGAATCTGTGATCATACATGAGTACCTCTCCTTTCCTTTCTTTCACAGTCAATTTCTGCTACACCTAAACAGTCAAGCAGCTTTGCACCTTTATAGGCTCATTCCATTTCCTTATTACTCAACATATGGAAACACGGTCGAGTGACTATGCTGCACTCCACTTCTTTCCCTCGGGAAAGACTATGTACCGCAGGGAACATGATCCCCGTGCTAAGCTTGAAACAGTTTTAAAACTCATATTTTATCATGTGGTATAAAATAGATGTGATAGAACTTACTGATTTCTTTGAAGACTTTAAGCTTCAAAAGCTATCGGCAATCTCTTGAAAATAACTTGGCTCCTCAGGACTCTTTGAGGAGTCATTGGATACAATTCGCAAGCTACGTTTTAAAAATTCTTGAACCTACATGAATGATGAAAAATTAATGAGTTAAATTACTACTGTACAAAGATTAAAACCCGAGCAGGAGCATGGTTACTGAACATGTTACAACATTCATGATGGTGATTTCTTTACTAAACACTTACCGATAGCTGAAGCGCAAAACAACGGTATAATAAATAAACACAAACAGAAAAAGAGGAATAAAATTACATGGCGAGTTCGAAATTATGGCTGAATTGGCCATAAAAACAACAGATCAATTACGGTGACCATATATATACTACCTTAGGGTAGAGGCAAACATCCGATTCCAAGCTAAATTAAAGCAAGTTAGAATAATACCGAATGAGCTAGCTTACGTACACCTCGAATATTTCACGAGATAGACTATATCCGACCCTACAATATTTAGCTGTCAAAAAAATGAGTAAGAAATTGGATTTTAGGAACGTGGCCTCATAAATTGAACATATAACATTTTGCTATCTCAAAGTGCTCTTGACCACTAGGCAGTATGATGTTTAGGCCGCAAGATAACACGACACCAATTGCTTTTCCCTCATGTAAATCAAATTTAAGTAATAGATGTACGATGGAAGTTTTTTTCAGCATAATTGACAAGTATATAAGAATACCTCAGAGTCAGCTACATGAACTAAAGACTTCTAAAAATATAATATGGGAAACTAAAAAGTAGCATAATTAGTAAAGGCTAAAGCGAGTAATTACCTTTGATACGTGTGTGCGCCACTACATTTTAAGCATAAAAACACACCAATATTTGCAGAGCAGCAAAGGCAGTGAATCATAACATCACAATTCTTCTAGAGATGTTCGTATAATTTGAAAAGAAATCAATGAAAAACATAGTGCTCTGTTTCAGATGATAAATTAGTAAAGGCTAAAGCAAAAAAGAGTAGATCCCAGCCCTTCAACTTACGCCCATTTAGGATTTGGAGCATCACAATCTGAACAAAGTTGATTATCT
Source organism: Cyclanthera cordifolia (assembly GCA_037832605.1). Taxonomy (NCBI): domain Eukaryota; kingdom Viridiplantae; phylum Streptophyta; class Magnoliopsida; order Cucurbitales; family Cucurbitaceae; genus Cyclanthera; species Cyclanthera cordifolia. Next base: position 5,402,683 of record JBBMEG010000005.1, on the reverse strand, counting down.
TTATGAAGCAATATATCTTTCTATCTACATTTAGCTGCACGAAGAAGTTCAAACCCTAAAGCATTTTTCTGAAATATGCACACAAATCTGATTTCTAAACGCACTCATACACACTTCAGTAAGCACACCTGATTCATGGCTACTGAAATCCACCGACAAATTACTCATACTAGGAAAATTAAAAGCTCCACATATCAGCTCAAACCGAAAAATGCGGCTGCAATCACCCATTTCAATCGCGTCCATCATGCGGCATGGAAATGAAACAACAAGAACAGAAAAAGAAAATGCATCCGTGAAATCCATGGATTCCCTTATTCTTGGCCAAATTTATTGTAACAACTCAAGTTAGGTTAATTTTTGGATGTTTAAAGCGTTTAAATTTTATAAACCATTTTTTATAATCACTATTTTAAAATTTTATATAAACGAGTTATTATTACAATTTTTTCTTTATATAAACGAGATATTATTACAATTTCTTTTTTACGATTTTTTGAAAATTGCGAGGTTTCGCAAAAGAATGACCTTACCTTATAAATGCTATAAAAAATTTTATATAAAATAAATGGTCACGAGATAAAGACAAAGTGCAAAAAAAAAAAAAAAACATTAGATTATGAGAGTATGTTTATTTGAGTAGTTTGGTTATTCTTCAAAAATCACTTGTGTATATTTAATTATAAATAGTCGTCCTCATTTATTGATCAAACTATAACTCAAATTATTATATTAAAATTTACATTAAATATAAGTAATCTTCAAACATTAATAAAAAATCACTGTTATGGGAAGCATTTTAAAATTGAAGTTGTACAAAATTGGGGCCGCTAAGATCTTATCATATTTCACTTTATATGATTTCGTCCAAAATTTAATCAATACGCTGTCCCATTGCTATAAGCACTTAGATTCTTATTCATTTTATTTTAATTGACTCCATATGATGTTGCATTATTATTTTTATTTTGAGATAAATATTATATAATAATAATATGCATTAAAATATATATAATGAATAACCCCAATCTTTTTGTGTAAAGCAGTTATATTACAAATCAATCATAAATTTATAATTCAATTAAGTGATTATAAATAAAAGATCATCGACTAGAATCTTCCTCTTTAATCGTTAAATTATTTTTAAGAGTATTGATAATAAAAAAATAAAATAAAATTCCCACAAAAGAGATATTTGCAATTGGTAGCTAAATGAGACTCAAAATCAATCTCTCTAGTGTAAAGTTAGAAACATGCACATAAAGAGGAAACATCTCTAGATCTTGAAATCTTTGATGTAAAAATAAAATTAGTAACAACTAAAAACATTATCATGTAATGTTTTATAAAGCTATGATTAAGAGTAGACTTTAAGTATATGATTAAAAGCATATATTATATAGAGAGAGAGAAATGTAAAATGCAAGCAAAGGAAATGGGAGAGTTGTTGTATGGTAGTGTATTGAATGATCAAATTAGATTTTAGGGTTTTTTTTTTTTTTTTTTTTTTTTTTTTTTTTTTTTTTTTGCATGTTAAAAAATGGGGTCCTTCAACGTGTTGGAAAGAGACATCCACTTTGTTAATTTGTTTATGTTTTTCCCTTCAAATATCATTTTAGTTCATTTATACTTAAAATTTATTTCTATTAAAAAAAAAAATGTAGGTTGAAGAAATAATACATAGGGGGCGTTTAATACTCTCAAATAAACTGAGAGCTAATACCAATTTCACGGATCGTACCCGTGACGCTGGTGTTGAACTGGCATAACACCAAACAATAAAATCACTGCGCCACTGATCCATACGGTTAGTGAAGACACTTTTTAATTGCATTTTCTTTTTACAATTATATTCTGAAATATTACATCAATTTGGAATAAAATAAAATAAAATAAAGAGATAAGCATAATTTAAATCAAATTGGAAGTTTAAATTCAAATTTGGTACCAAAGTTGAAGTATAGGACAAAATTTATTAATGCGATAAATAAATGGAAAAAAAAAAATTAAAACCCAACAAATAAAGTATGTTATGATGCACTATTTGTACTCAAGCAATAGAGATAAGTTGACTTAAAAATCCTAATGAATAACATTGTGTTATTAGTAAGTAATAAATGTGGGTTGCAACTTAATTAGCTCTCAATTACAAGATTTAAATAAAATATGCTTAATCTTCCTTTCATGATGACTTTGCACATGTTATATACAAAAGTAGTTGCTAGGGTTAGTTTATTTTGGGACTTAGTTAATATTGCACATTAAAATTCAAATAATTATGGTATCCCTTTGATAAGTTCTTCGATAGCGATTTAATTGTTTACTGTTAAATAGAAAATATAGAAAAGTATAGAACACACTACACTCTTTGATGTCAAAGAAAAAATCTAGATATTTCTTTACACTTTCCCAAAAAGAAGATATGGCAAAATTGTGACCATGAATTTAGCTGCGACTCTGCTCTATTCTATTTAAATAATTCTAACATTTACTTTTTTTTTTTTGAGTACAAATTGGAGAGGGAGACAACAAATCTTACCTAAAAAGTACTACGGAAGACTCTAATCACTGATTGAATTGATGCTAAAACATCATTAATGTCAGGTGACCTATGCTCGTTTTAGCAGTAAAAATTATTGTTTAGTTGGTTTTTAGTACACAAATTTCAGATAGATATGCCTAGCTAACTTGTTTTGACCCATTCACCTAACCCTAATATCAATTAAGAGTCAAAATATGGAATATTGTTGGAAAGTTAACTGCCTCTAAATTTGAATTTATAATTGGCTTATTTTCTCAACCTATTTGAAGTCGTGGGTCTCTAGCATTAATCAAACTCAGAAAATAAATTTAAAAATTCACCAACATAATGTGGGGTTTTTTTTTCCTGATAGATATTATAATAAAAAATAAAATAGAAATGGACGAGGGCCAAAATCAATAATTACCACAATTTGCAGGCTCCAAACTATAAAAAACGAGAATGATTATGAAAAAAATAAAAATTGAGGAAAAATAAAAAATGAAATGATTATGAAGAGAAATGATTAATTGTATTTGTGATTAAGAGAATGATTAATTGTGTTTAGGAAGAAAAAAATAATGATGATAAAAATAAAATAATGGATATGATATGAGTGAAAAATAATTATGAGGAGAATAAAAGTTGTTGTGGGAAAAATAGAAAGTAGTTAGGAATAAAATATAAATGTGATTTTGGGGAAACGTGATTATGAGAAGAATGATTCTCGATAACTTAAACACCACGAATCATTCTTGGTCTCATTCTCCCCTTTTATTAATTGTGGCCAAAACACCTCCTAAAGGTTGATATTTATTAGAAAGTGTGTACATTCATTTCAAAATCAATGGATAATGAGATGAGTAGTCAAATTGAGATCCTCAACATGTTCATGCTCCTCAAAATAGTGTCTTTTTTGACTCACCAATTTTATCAATGTGAGACATTATGAGATTCTCAAACGCCAATAAAATTAGAAAAACAAAAGTTGATATTGAATAAAACTAGAAAAACAATTAGGTGATTTGATTTTTTTTTAATAATATTTAAAGAAGATTTGAATATTTAGTTGTATATTACTTAATTGTATATGGTGCAAATAAAGCTAGGCTAATTTGGTGATACTAGGGCAATGGGCTCATAGTTAGTGTTCAGTTGCAAAATCGGCTATTATTATTATTTTTTATTTTTACAATTTCTGGTTAATACTTGTGTGACACGTGGCTGAGCTGCATGCACCCAAGTTTTTTTCCAAAAAAAATAAACAAAAATGTTCACACACGTAAGATCAACATGCCAAATCATTTCAACATATTTACAACTTTGCCCTTATCCAAACTAAATAAATTCATTCCACCAAACTAAATAAATAGTTCGAGTTACCCAACTCCACGATCATACTCATAACCAATTATGAGGGAGATTCTCCCGCAAATCCTCGTTCTCAAGACCATGCAGGGAAGCCACATTAGCCTCTCGGATCTATCACAAAAAATGAAAAGAAATAATCTTCAAACAAGACATCATGAACTCTCTCTACTCTCAGCAACAATAATACAGAGTTTCGCAGCATATTAAAAGATACTGTCAAGGGCGCTTTAAGCACATTCAAAGCAATCAATATCATCTTATTAAAAAATGTAGACATCCACCTCAAAATCAATTGACAATAAAAAAGTAACACACCTTATGTTATATATGTTTGGAGGACTCCCTATCTTATCCATATGAGATATCATGAGATCCTCACTTTATGTTCATCTCAAAATTTATCTAATGAGCATTTTTTGGCAATCAATAATTATATTTAAAAATGGAAGAAAAACGTCAAAGGAAAAAATAACTAAGCTTGGACGTTCTTCAAAATGGCTATTTTTCATAGTTAGTGTAAAGAAAAAAGAGGATAAATAAAGCAATAAAGAGAAGAATATATTGGCATTTGTCTCATATATGTGTGTGGGTGTTTGTGGCTGCGAAATGAATGAAGCACACTACCTTAATTAAAAACAAGCAAATGATTGCATTGTCCCATTTCCATGTCTTCACGCCTATCATACATTCCCTCGAGATCCATACCCATCTCATCTCATGCATCATCATCATCCATACACATTTATCCCTCCGAGAGAGAGAAAACGAGCATGAAAAAAAAAAAAAAAAAAAAATATATATATATACATACATACATATATCATATTGTATTTAATTTCAGTTGAACTCATCTTTCATTACAGATACTTTAGAATCAATAGTTCGTTATTTATACGTACTCTATTTTTCGAGTTGTAATAGATCCACGATAGCAAAATTATAGTTTAATGAAAATGAAATGTATCAATTATTGAAAAATGATTATAAATTTGAATTAATATTTTTAATTATTGTTTCTGACAACCATTTCTATATGAGGTTAAAATTCTATCCCTTTCTAATAAATGGTGTGATATAGGATTAAAAGAAAATTAATTTAAAATAATCTTTTAATTTATACATAAAATAGGTAAAAGGATCCGAATATTGTTTCTACATATTCAAATAAAATTATGAATAGTACAAAGATATATAAGAGTCTGCCGTAAAAATATTATTTTGGTTTATTGACTTTTACTTTTCAAGTTGTTCCATTTTTGTTCATCAATTTTTAAAAGTTAGATTTTAGTCAATAAATTTTAATAAATTTTTTTTAAAAATGGTTCTTACAATATATTTAAATTTAAAATTAAATGAAATTAATAAATTGAACCCAATAAAGAAAACACCTAACATATTTTTAGATATATATATATATATATTTCAAAAACTAACAAAAAAAAAAAAAAAAAAAATCAAATTTAAGGTTTTTTTTTGAAATTCTAGAAGTGAATTTGAACGTTTTTATAAATGTATTGAGAAACTTAGCTTTATATTCATACTAAATATACAGTTTAACTTAATAACGATGAACTTAATATTATTTAATTTAATCTATACAATAAACAACAATAAGTTTAACTTAACATAGCACTCAAATACAGCCAAACTTAACTCGGAGTTGTAGCACTTTATTAACTTAATTATTCTTAATTTAATCCCAATCCCTGCCTCAAACATGCCTTGAGTTCTATCTTTATACAAACCATATTGAAAATTTCTCCAAATTAAAATTAAAATTTCTTCAACCACCTTCTTTTGTAATAATATAATGAAATAAAATAGAATAAAACACAAAAAACGAAAACATTTTTGCAATTATCGTCAGCAACACTTCTTTCTGTCTGTCCTTAAAACCTGAGCCTCTGCTCTCATTTACTCCCTCCATTTCTTTCTCTCTGTTTTTCCTTTCCTTTCCCTTCCCTTTCTGTTTACTTTCTGAATTTTCACATCACTGTTTCAAAAGCTCACCACTCTCTCTCTTTTTACTTTGAACCCCATTTTCCTCTCCTCTGAAATCCCACAAAACAAAAGTCTGAATCGGAGGTGGAATCATCGCCTAGCCCACCTGGTCGTCTTTGCAGAGCATTTGCCATTAGCTGTTTGTTTTTTCTGCTACTTTTTCTCTGTCATGTACAATCCCACAAACACAAAATTCCTTTCTCTTTTTCCTCTTTTTTCCGTGGGTTGATTTCGTTTCTCTCTCACCTTTCTTACAATTCCTCGAGATTGGCGTTTTTTCCTCATTCTTCTCTCCATTTTTGGGTTCTTTCGCCAGAACAGAGTCTCTGTTTCTGATGGAGAGAGGAGGCTCTCTTGGAGAGAGCCTACCTGAGAAAAAGCCCCATCAAGCAAATAAAAACCAAGAACAAGAAGAACCCACTCAACTACAACAGCCCTTTTGCTAAAATCAGAGTTCTCAAACGATTGAATTAAGGGAAACGAGGGGTCTTTTTTTTGTTGATTTTCATCTGAAATTACTATCTGGGTTGGCTTTGATTTTGGTTTCAAGAGGAAGTTTATGGCTCTTGTTATTCATAGAGATTCTTCGAATAGGCAGATGGATACGAGCAAGTATGTGAGATATACGCCTGAGCAAGTCGATGCTTTAGAGAGGGTTTATGTTGAATGTCCAAAGCCCAGTTCGTTGAAAAGGCAACAGCTCATACGGGAGTGCCCCATTCTCTCTAATATTGAGCCTAAGCAGATCAAAGTTTGGTTCCAGAATCGCAGGTGAAAATTTTAAGCTCTGATACTGATTCATAAATAGCAATGGAAGTCGGAAAACTATTAGCTTGTTGGTCTTGACTGTATGCATGTCATTTGAGTTTTTTGTCCTTTTTAAGAAAAAAAAAAACTGTGTTTTAATCTGAACGTGGAGTTTTTTTTTTTTTTAGTTAAGGAAGTGAAAGTTGAAGAACTGAAAGGATTTTGTGAAGTTCGTTTAAGATGGTTAGTGTTATGAGAATTTTCTTTTTTAAGATTTATTGATCTTTTTCTGGTATTATCTGTTTTCATAACATGTTTTTCTTCCCATTTTTCTTGAAAATTCGAAACGGAATAGCACGATATTGATAAAAAAGATATGTGGGTTTAGCTTTGTAGGGCAATTCTGTACATTCTTGATGAGATAGTAAAACCCCTTTCAGTTTGTATTCAACTTTTTAGATCTTGTCCAGTTTATTATACAAGATATGTGTCTGCTTTAGTTGGTATCCTTTGATTCAATATATTTATGAAAAGCATAGATTCATTGATTTATTAAATAAAAGCTGTCTTTTTCGTATTTCATGTATGACTTATTTTTTTCTAGGTTGCTTGTCATTTGTTTTTTGCTTGTTTTTTAAAGTTTTTTTGAGTTGTTCTCTGTTAAAAAAAAAAACTTGGTATGGAAGCTTTCTATTGTAGGCGTGCATAGAAGCCTTGTATTCTAATTATGTTGTCTCTCTTTCAATTTCGACTTTGTATTATTTACTTTTCTTGCATTATGTTTTGGGAAATCTTGTATTGCACTTTAGCTGCTCATCCCCCACAACACCCTCTGTTTTTCCCACTTCTTTTCTGAGAGTTTGAGGACAAGGTTCCAAGTTTCCATGGACAAGTTTGATTATGACGCTGTTGTCTGGTTTCTTTGGACAAGTTTGATTTTGACATCGTCATTGTTGTCTGGTTTGGAAGAAAGGCATGCTTGGGGTGGTGGGATAAGACAAAATTGGATGAGATGGGATGGGAGGGAAGGGAATGAAAGATATTTCTTTCCATCGTTTGACCTGCCGAGTTCCCATCCCATCAATCACTAAGTTAATCTCACTTCTCTTCTTTTATGTCTTCCTTTTCCTTCCCATCCCATAGAGGGTGTTTGGATTTGGAGGAGACGAAGAGGAGGAGTTGAACTCCATATTTGTTTTTAGTACATCGCAACCTTTTTCCAACTCCTCCCAATCTCTCCTTAACTTCTCTCCAACGTTACATCAAACCTCAAATCTAACTTTATACCAAATTTCATCTAAAATAAACATTTTCTCTCCTAAACACAAATCCCAAAAAAAGTTTTTCCAACCTCTCCTCTCTAAAACACCAATCCCCAAACAAATACTTCATATTCTCAAATCACTCAATTTCCTCTTCTTTCTCCTCTCATCAATCCGAACACCCAGTGTGCAAGTTCGAAGTTTAGTTGGTTCCAATAGTCCTTTTAAAGCTCAAATCTTTCCGAATTTATTAACCCAGTGGAAAGCTGTAGTGCTTGACCATGCATTATTAATAGTTTGCAGAATGTGTTGTTTGTTTTCAAGGGAAACAAATACTTCTAATAGATGTATGAAAAAGTTACAAAAGGACCTATCCCTTAGTTAACTGGACTCCGATGTAACCATGTTTTGAAGTTTGTATTAGTTATAACTGCATCAGAAAATATACAGATTAGTGGATTAGACAGAACGATCCTTAATGCTATTTCAGTGTCTCCAATTTTTAAATTTGTCCTACTTAATTAATTATTTATTGATAATCATCTCCAACATGACTGGAGAAGAAGGATTTTTTCCTCCCTTTTATAATCCCAAATAAAAATGAAGATCTTAACAAGGATAAACTTAGTAATATGTCGCATCGAAGATGTAACAAGGAGGATCTGAGTTTGATTTATTTATTGATATATTAATGTTTATATTGTTAGATGTCGTGAAAAGCAAAGGAAGGAGGCTTCCCGCCTTCAAACAGTTAATAGGAAACTGACTGCTATGAACAAGTTGTTGATGGAAGAAAATGACCGTCTGCAGAAGCAGGTCTCTCGTTTGGTTTACGACAACGGTTACATGAGACAACAGCTGCATTCTGTGAGTTCCTTTAAGTTTCATGTCTATTTGGAACCATTTGGATATTAACAGAACTCATAAGTCACTTGAAACAATTCAATGAATTGGTAATTCTATAGCTTAATTTTATAGTAGAACATAATTTGAATAGTTTAGAATTTGGTTGGATTTTATTGTTCATTTGTGAAAACTTTTTCAGAAAAAAATCATTCAAGAAATTTCCAGTTCTTCCCTGGTTGCAAAACTTACATGCATACATATTTTACTTTAATGTTCTAATCTGAATTTTCATGATCTTGATTTAATTGCTAATCAGACCAAAGCCTTTTTGGTTTTGGTTCTCTCTCTCTTAACCATGGCTCTGGTTCTCTAAATCTACCTTTTAAGAATTTTCAAAAGTACATCTGCTTGATTGAGTTTTCAATGTCCTATTGATTCTTGATTTTACAAATTTCCATGAACCGCGAGCCATTAATTTTTCAGGCATCTGGAACCGCCACGGACAATAGCTGCGAGTCTGTGGTCATGAGTGGTCAACAACATCAACAGCAAAACCCAACTAAGCATACCCAGAAGGATGCTAATAACCCAGCTGGGTAAGTTCATCTTCTAAAACTAATTTTTTACTTGTAGTGAAGTTTATCACTTAGTGTCACCAACTCTTATTCCAGGTTTTTCTTTTTGTAGTCTTCTTGCAATAGCTGAGGAGACCGTGGCAGAGTTCCTTTCCAAGGCAACAGGAACTGCTGTCGATTGGGTTCAAATGATAGGGATGAAGGTTGGTCTCATAGTCATCCATGGCCATGGATTGAAAGTTCTAGGGTGTAGTTTGACATTATTTTTACCATATCTGTTTGAATGATCGATCTCTTCGTATTTTATGCAGCCTGGTCCGGATTCAATTGGGATTGTTGCTGTTTCCCGCAACTGCAATGGGGTAGCAGCACGAGCCTGTGGTTTAGTGAGTCTTGAGCCAACAAAGGTACTGGGGAATGTGGATCATACAATTGACCTCTATTTAATTAGTTCCTAATTAGTGTATTTGCACGTATGTTAAAAAAATATACCCATTACAGGTGGCTGAAATTCTCAAAGATCGTCTGTCATGGTTTCGTGACTGCCGTTGTGTTGATGTATTAAGTGCAATCTCTACAGGAAATGGGGGGACTATAGAACTCTTATATATGCAGGTATGCCTCTATCCTTTTGTCGTATGAAGATCAGTTTTTGTTATTCTTTTTAACCTTCCTACTTTTCAAACTAGACATATGCACCTACAACTCTAGCTGCAGCTCGTGACTTTTGGACTCTTCGATACACTACAAGCTTGGAAGATGGCAGCCTAGTGGTAACTTTTTCCCAAATGTTGTACTTTTTATGCTCAGAGTCCCATGGTTATGCAAAGAATAGAACCATGTATATCAATTTCAGCATGTAGCGTACTGTGTTAGTTATTTGTACTTAAGAACGACAGTTTTCCATAAAGATTTATGTTTTTTCGGCTTTAATATGCCTGCAGATATGTGAGAGATCGTTGACAACGTCTACTGGTGGTCCATCAGGTCCTCCTCCATCCAGTTTTGTAAGAGCTGAAATGCTTCCAAGTGGTTATCTTATTCGAGCTTGTGAGGGTGGTTCCCTTATTCACATTGTTGATCATGTTGATTTAGACGTAAGTATGTTGTACGCTTGCTGAAGAGTCTTCTATTCTCTCTCACTATCAAATCAATATTGTATCATTCTCTGCCCCATTGTATCATAACTTGTTCTCTTCTCTGTTAGGCTTGGAGTGTTCCTGAAGTTCTTAGGCCACTTTATGAATCAACAAAGATTCTAGCTCAGAGAATGACTGTAGCTGTAAGAATTTTTGCATTAACAGGTCATCCTTTTTGTTCTTGTCATATATGTTCACAAATATTGTGCTTAAACTTTGTTGAATAGGCCTTACGCTACATTCGGCAAATTTCTCAAGAGGCTAGTGGAGAAATCCAATTGAGTGGGGGCCGCCAACCGGCTGTTTTAAGAACTTTCAGTCAAAGGCTCTGCAGGTGTGACTCTAAACTTTATGTCCTTGTTTTGGTTAGGGCTTGTGATATATAAAGATTGTCTCGAAACTCCAAACTATTAAATCTGAACTCTTAGAAAATTTAACAACTTAACACCTTGCTATCTTCCAAAGCTAGTCTTTGGATGGAACAAACCTTTCGAGGGATGAGTCGGGTGGGCTATGAGCACAGGAAAGAAGCAGGAACATGTGATTGTCAAAATAGTATATGAGCACGTCCCACAATTTTAAAAAATTACCTTTTCGGACTTAACTGCTGGTGTTTTTCCTGTGACACTGATCATATCAATGCACATTTTCTTGTCTCATTTAACATTTGTTTCAAAGGTCACTTATAGTTTATGGAAATGGATTTTAGGGGTTTTAATGATGCAGTAAATGGATTTGTCGATGACGATTGGTCGCTGCTAGATAGCGATGGAATGGAGGATGTGACAGTTGTTATCAATTCTTCTCCAAACAAATTCCTCGGTTCTCAATATAACACATCATTATATCCTACTTTTGGAGGTGTGCTGTGTGCCAAGGCGTCAATGTTGCTGCAGGTACTCTATTGTATCCTTCAAATTGCGTAGATATCTTTTCTGCTATTTGATATCAAGAATGAACCTTTCAAGTACTTGTGTGGTTTAGAATGTTCCCCCTGCTTTGCTTGTTCGTTTTCTGCGGGAGCATCGTTCAGAATGGGCTGATTATGGAGTTGATGCATACTCTGCTGCATGTCTTAAAGCCAATGCATATGATGTTCCATGTGCGAGACCTGGTGGCTTCCCGAGTGGTCAGGTCATCTTACCACTTGCACAGACTGTAGAGAATGAGGAGGTAATGGCTTTTTATTATTATTATTCTATCAGAAAAGCCTTTTCTTTCGTTGAATTTTATTTACCATATGTTATTCTTGTGTAGTTCTTGGAGGTTGTTCGGTTAGAGGGCCAGGCTATGTTCCCTGAAGAAGCCGTTTTAGGTGGACGGGATATGTACTTATTGCAGGTCAGTTTTGCTTCGCCAGGAGTTCTTTTATCGGCATCTTTGCTTTCCCTTGACAATATTTAATCAAACTTTACATTGGCAGCTGTGTAGCGGGGTTGATGAAAATTCAGTTGGTAACTGTGCTCAGCTTGTATTTGCACCCATAAACGAATCATTTGCCGATGATGCGCCATTGCTGCCATCTGGTTTTCGTGTCATACCATTGGAGTCCAAAACGGTTTGTGACTTTCTTTAGCACTCTATGATTGTATTGGAAAAAATTTGCAATTTCTTTGGCACGTGATTTTTTGGCTTTTTGCACAAATTTTACTTTGTTATATCTTTTTCTCTGCTTTTCTTTGTTAATGTTGTATTTCTGTTCTTTTGTCTGCTTAGGATGCGCCGGCTGCGACTCGAACTTTGGATTTGGCATCTACTCTAGAAGTCCGACCTGGCACTGCTCGTCCAGGCAGTGAAACGGATGCTACGAATTATAACCTCAGGTCAGTCTTGACTATTGCATTCCAATTCACTTTCGAGAACCACATGCGAGATAGTGTTGCTGCTATGGCGAGACAATATGTGAGAACCGTTGTGGGATCAGTTCAGAGGGTTGCCATGGCCATCGCCCCCTCACCGCTTGGCTCCCAAATGGGTCCAAAAAGCCTTCTCGGTTCCCCGGAGGCTCTCACATTGGCCCAGTGGGTCTCGCGAAGCTACAGGTGCAATTTCCTGTCTCTGCTATTCACATTTTTGGTCAAGTGTATCATTTTTCGATTGACACCTGAGAATTGACAGTATCCGCACCTCATTATTTTCACAAAAATGACTCAACACCGTCTTTCGCCTTTTAAATGTGCACAATATTTCTTCAAGTTATTTGCGTCTCGGTCTCTCCGGTCGCCCATCCTTTTCTAAGATGTGTTGAATTTCAGGATCCACACTGGGGCAGAGCTCTTTCAGATTGAATCCGAGACTGATGATGCTATCTTGAAGCAGCTTTGGCACCATTCAGATGCAATCATGTGTTGCTCTGTCAGAACTAATGTAATAATGAATACCTTCTTTTCCATTTCGTGCTTAATTTCTTTTCGATCTACAAAGTTGTGAACAAGTTTCTAGTTTCTCCTAAACTTAAAAACTTGGCAGTTATTTCGCTGCTTCGCTCGGATGACATGATTTTGCTAGGTTCTAAAATCGAGACGATGAATTCTTACACGATTAATGAACTTTGTAGGCATCTTCCGTGTTCACGTTTGCAAACCAAGCAGGACTCGACATGCTCGAAACTACCCTTGTAGCTCTTCAAGATATAATGCTTGACAAGATTCTCGACAATGCTAGTCGGAAGATACTGTGCTCTGAGTTCTCGAAGATAATGCAACAGGTAGGTTTGATCTGTTTCTATCGAACTGTGAATGCTGATTTTATTCTAATGTTGCTAATGCTCTTTCCACTCGAGCACGTAAAATCTAAACGTATATGAACATCATGCAGGGATTTGCATACCTTCCAGCAGGGATATGCGTCTCGAGTATGGGCAGGCCGGTGTCGTATGAACAGGCAATTGCGTGGAAAGTACTGAACGATGATGATGTCCATCATTGTCTGGCTTTCATGTTTGTTAACTGGTCCTTTATGTGACCGGTTGGTTGGTTGGATTGGGTATTTGTATGCTAAGTTATGTAGTTATCAAGAACAGTTGATGTGAATGTAATTTGCAGGATCTGAAGGTAAACTTTGATGTGCATTGTGAATTTTTTTGGTCAAATTTGGTATGCTTATATAATTGAAAGAGATTTTGCTGACGATAAAGCTTTGCTGTCCAACGTTTTTTGTTTTTCCGAGTATTTTTCTGAATACGTTTTTCTTTTTTAATATATATATATAGGAATGATTATCCATTGGTATAGCTAGATGGGAAAAAGACATCTAGTGTTCAAAACGAATTTTTATTTACAATTTATTATCTATTGTGTTGATTTATGATACTATCGGAGTAAAATAAGGGATCTAATGAAGAACATATAGACTCTATTAATAACAAGTAAATCCTTTGAATTTAAAAAGTATCAATATTTTTGGGGTTAAAGCTCCATCTCAAGGTCTGAGACGACCTACAAAGTGGGTTTGAATCTGCTATGTTGATTGTTTTAAATTCTAAATAATAATAATAACAATATAAAAAAAGCTATGACTCACAGTTCTCAAGAGATTTTTTTGGGTAGTCTGAGCCCATTGTCGATTAAGCATGGGCCAGGCCCAGAATTTTGGATTTGACCCAAAACCCAATGGAAGCTTAGCAGCCCAACTATTTTACTTAGGCCCATGTTTTGGCCCAATGTTCAAGCAATTCGAAAGCGCTATGTCTGCAGCTGGTTAGCATCGACCCCAATTGCCAACATTGCGAAATTCCATAATCAGGAGGTTACAAATTTAAATTTAAAAAAAAAAAACAAAGAAACAAAAAGCATCGATCGCAATTGGAATTGAGTGCGGTGGAAGTCGATGGAGCAGCAGGTGGAGGGCGAGTCGATTAGAGCATCCTCGGAGGAGCTCTCTCGGGAGTTCAAAACTTTGATGAACACCGATGATTTGAACTCTCTCAAACACTTGCAGCACCTCATGTAAGTTCTGTTTTTCTCAGTTTTGTTTATTATCACAAATTCGTATTTGTCGAAATTAGAGGCGAACGCTGACGAATCACGATCCAAATTTGAGCTCTCTGACGAATTTATCGCGTCGAAGAGTTGATCATTATTGATTGAAGAATGTGTGAATTTATTACTTACTATTATGGATTGTTCTGTTGAGTTACTTATTGCAGATTGGGGAGGTTGCAGGATAGCAATGCAGTGCTCTCTCATTTCAATGAGTTTTCGGAGAATTGCTTTGCTGAGGTTGCTGGAGATCTATCTAGAAATACTCGTCTTTTGAAATCTATGAAATCTGACCTTGATTACATATTTCAGAAAATAAGGTACGTATGGAGAAACGTGTACTAACTTCTAATTTCAATTCATTCGATACATTTTCTTTTCTGTGTAATTTCAGGCAAAGCTGGCCATCTTTCTGACCTAGTGGGTCGTTGATACCTTTTATTTTCCTGAAGAAAATACATAGAAACAAATACAAAATTTCTGGGACTCAAATTCTTTTCTATTGTGGAACGATTTTAGTGTTTTTGTGCTCACTTTGACTTCCGTTTGTGAGATGTTGTCTGCTCATTACTTTGTTAGTTTAGTGCACATTTGAAGAATTTAAAGAAAAAAGAAAAAATTGTTCCTTCTTCATCAAACTATTTTCCTTCAATAACTCTTGATGTTAAAACTTAAAAACATGGTTTGTGCCCTTAAACATTTTGAAATTGATTAGATGTAAACTAATGATGAATAAAGCTTCTAGCACTTGCGAGGATCTACATATTTTACAGAAATTCTTCATGAAAACAATTGGTTAAGATTGTGGTTGCATTAAATCACATTTCTGATGGATGCTCGTGTATTCAGTTGAACCCTAAAAAAATATACAATTCTTTCTGCTCTTTCCTTGCGTTTTATCACATCAAGAAACTTCTGTAATTTTATCTTGACCTAGAAGTCCTAACTGATATGTTTTACTGTTCTAGTGTCATCTGGTATATTTTAGCTTCTATTCACAAAACATATTAACTGATTCAGTATGGTGGACCGGCGGTATCATTCTAGATTTTTAGTTCATCCATTTCTCTTTTTCGTTCAGGAGCATGAAATCAAGAATTTTGGCTACTTATCCTGATGCATTTCCAGATGAATCAGCAAGTGAAGCTCTAGATAGGAGACCAGACCTTGAAATGCCTCAGTAGTAACAACAGAAACTATGAAGTGCGAATGACTGCGAGGATTCGTACCACAGGCAATTAGAAAATGTAGATACATCATCTGCCAATATACATATTCATCATGTTGTCATTATCAAGTATCCACTAGGTAAGAATCTGAACTCAGACACCTTTGTTTATAGTATTGATTTGATGCTTTTCTAATATATACCTCAATTCTGGTGTTCAAGGAAATTGAATTACAAAAAGTAGATCATGATGGATGTGTAAAAAGCATATTTGTTCTCTGTTAGGTTTCTCATTTGTTAGCTTTATTCATTTAGTTTCATATACTCTCTTTGGGAAATATCAGCCTGTGATTACTATCTCTTGCAAGCAACCCTTTTGGTATTTAGCCATTCTTCTCAAAATAATTCATCAATGTTGAAATAATTATTTATTATTTATTAACTCTGATTTTTTTAATACCGTCGTTTTGAATATTTAATCTGATGATTGAAAATTTAAATGGGCATTACCAACGTGAAAATGGGGATGTAGGTAATGAATAAAATGGAGTGAGTTGTAAAAGTAATACTAGAAATGGAGGTTGTAGCTCTAGTAATGATTAATCGTTCAAATCTCACTTCTCAAATATTATTAAATTAAAAATATCAAATTCATTTTTGGTATATACTTATTTATATAATTTGAT
This sequence comes from Cyclanthera cordifolia, assembly GCA_037832605.1. NCBI lineage: Eukaryota > Viridiplantae > Streptophyta > Magnoliopsida > Cucurbitales > Cucurbitaceae > Cyclanthera > Cyclanthera cordifolia. Next base: position 5,386,387 of record JBBMEG010000005.1, on the reverse strand, counting down.
TATGATATGTTGACAACGGCTAAACTCCAAGTCATTCTTCAGTACAGTTATCATTTACCTCTTTAGGGAGTTTAAAAAACAACCATATGTTTTAAAAACTTAATTTTTTTAATTCAAAATATATGGAATTTAAGATTATTATTATACAAGTAATCATTTTATTTTTTGTTTTTGATTTTTGAAATTTAAGTCTACAACAATTCTTCCAACACATTGTTTTTTATGACTTTGATGTTTACTTACTAGTATTTTTTAAAACAAAATCAAAATTTGAAAGTTAAAAAAAGTAGCTTCCAAATTCTTATTTTGATTTATGAAATTTGGTCATGATTCATATACTTAATAAGAAGCTGAAACATATGTAAAAAATTTAGATAAATATAGACTTAAATTTCAAAAAACTAAATAGTTATGAAACGAGATTTAAATGTGTGAATATTAGGGTGAAAGGAAAAACAAAAAATAGACAAAACTACACCGATCCAATGGATCGGTTCGATATTTTAGAAAATCAAAATATATCTGTTCGGGTTCGATTCTTGATGAAAGAAACAATAAAAATTCGAACCAAATATAAATAATAAGAAAAAAAAAAGTACGTTGGTATTTAAAATTAATTGAAGAACTAATTTAAATATGAAAAATGAAGTAAAAGCAAAGTAAATATTGTGATACTAATAATTTTTTTTTTTTAGTAAAATGAAAATTTGTAGAATAAAATTCAAAATAAAATTGAGAATGAGTCAAAAAAAAATTGAAAAATAACCAAAATTTATATGGAAATCAAAACCAAAAATCAAACCAAAATCAAGCTAAACCAATTAAAAACCGAATCAATGGTTTGTTCTTTATTGGACATCGGTTCAGACATAATTTTTGAAAAATCGAAGATACTGATTGCCAAATAGGACTCCCAATCACTAGGTCATAGTCATTAGTTTTACTACTTAATAATTTGACACCAATTGCCAAATGAATTACTTTGATTCAGGCCAAAGGCAAATACTAAAATTATAATTGACTATAACCAACAAATCATAAAAGAGGAATGTGATGAATGTAAACTGTGTACAACAACGAAACAGGCTATGTGACTATAAACAGAATCTATTTCTGCAATTCATATATCGAGGAGTTTATATGTAGATGGGTGAAAAAAATACATAAATAAATAAATACAGAGGGAGGGAGAGGGAGAGGTATGAAAATTTGAATTTTACTTCGAACTCAGAGAAGTCAAAATTTGATAGGGTTTAGAACTCTTCAGCTCAGTCTTATGCGAGCTCAAGGGGATGAACTGCTACTCCGTTTCGAGCAGCTGAGATTCGCCCCCACCGTCCTAGACGAGGTTCCTGCCACAAAGTTAACTTAAGGTGTCAGCACCGGAAAAACGATTACACTCTCAGCAGAGGAAGTCTACAAAAGTAATGAAGGGAGAAAGACAAGAAGAAAATAGAAGAAAATAGAAGAAAAAAATATTTTCTATAGAAAGCCAGTAGAAGTAGTAATACTCCTCTGCTTCAGAGTTCTACCACAAAAATAATTAAACAGGTTTAAAGTTTAATTTGTGTCATGTTTTACCTGCCCAACTCCTGCTACCACAAACCTTCCAGAATTGGCAAAAGTTAAGGAGTTCACAAACCCAACCTGAAATCAAGAAATTTAGCCCTATGTAAGCCTACTAGACTGCAGTTACAGTGTAAGTAGATATGGAACTCCAAAAATCCAAAAATAAATGCAATTATATTGATTTATTTTTATTGAAAGGAAGTCAGAAAAGTATTGATCTCTGCCAAAGAATACAACAGATATCAGTAGATACAGAAGAAGCTCATTAATTATTGTAAAACTAGTGTTATGCACCCTTTGACTATTTCTCCATCTAACCCTACAACATTTAAATGTCAAAGAGAACCTTAAGAAATTATTTCTTAGGTAGGTGAATCATAACCTCAAAGATCTCCAAAAGGTTCTTTGACCACTAAACCAATCCATGGATTGAATCATTATGTCCTTTTAGATCTCCAAAACCTTCTTTTAACAACTAGACCAATATTCCAATCAAAAAAAAAAAAAAAAAAAAAAAACAACTAGACCAATATAAGGAAAGTAGAAACAGGGTAGTGTCAAGATAAAGTCAAACTCAGCAGAAGACCAAGCGCTCTTCTTCAGAACATATGAGTGCACAAAAAGCAAGCAATAACATCCATAGGATGCAGTTGAACAGTACAAGCCGCATTCAAGTCGGTTGAATTAGAAGGAAAAATTCAAGCAGCTGGTAATGTAAATAAACATGGTAAAGGTTGCATACCAAAGGAAGGTCATATAATGGTCGAACGTCTTTCTTTTCACTCGTGAGAGCCCATAAACAAACAGAGCCATTGCCGGCACCTGATGCAGCAAGGTCACTATTTCTACATACCGAGACTGAACTTACCCAAGAACTTGCAGACAGACTATGAGAAGTTTTAGGATTGGCATTTCCATTTCCTGCAACAAAAACATAATTTACAAAAGTTGCTTAATCTTATTACAATCAAACCTTTCTTTTAGTTACTTCTAATGGAAAGAAAAACAATAAGAAAGAATGTAGTTACAAGGAAAAGAAAAATACAAAATCACTATCGAAACTAGTTATAAGGAAAAAAAAAAAGAATATAGAAAATTAGTCTCTCATTTTAAAAACTGCAATTTAGACTTCATCTTCATGATTTGATAAAACCTGAAAAATAACACATGTCCTTTCTAATCACTAACAATTTATGTACGTGTAGGTAATTATTTGTGTAAAAGAAGATTTTTTCTAATCTAATCAATCATTAACTTTCATCATCATTATTGACACATGAAAAGAATAGCTAACTTCCATATTTAATTCGCTGGCGATTACGAACGACAAATGGGTATTGTTTTAGGTTTTAACAAACCATAGAGACTAAGTTCTAAACTTTAAAATAATAAAGACTAAATTCTAACCCCTTTTTTTTTACAAAATTTTGCTTCACTACATGCCTGAGGGCATTTGTGCCTATCTCAAGGCAAGACTCGGGAGTAAACAACATATTCTACCGTTAAGCTCACTCCCACTCGCGAGTTTTGAACTTGAAACCTCCAAAGGAGTATACTTTGAAAATTCCAAGTCTCTACTAATAAGGCTGCCCTCTGAGGGCCTAAATTCTAACTTTCTTCATAGGGGCCAAATTTATAACTTATGATAAAATAAACAACTTAGACATTCTTGTAAGCAAGATAGTAAGAAAACATAGACAAAGTGGCAATTACGAACTCATTGTGCAATAGTTTAGTCTCAACATTAAAACTTGAAAAAAAAAGCATCAACTCTCTCTCTCGAATAATGAAGAGCAAAATATATAAAATCCTTGAAGAAATTCATACCCATACAAGCATTGGGGATGACACCATTTTCCTTTGGCTTCAAATTCGTGGAAGACAATGAAGGATGAGCATTTCTTACAATAAAAACGGGCTTCTTTTTTAACATAGTCCAAAGCTCAATACTGCCGTCATCTGATCCAGATATGAACTCATCATTGCTTATAAAACAGCAACATTCCAAGGATGATGCAGGTGCACGAAATACTAAACGGGACTCCTCTGGGACCTGTCTCAAGCATCATAACGAATAAATACTCAAAATAATGAAAGAAAATTAGGACTACTGAGGAACACAAAAACACAAACAAGCAACACAGTTAAAATTAGCAACAAATGACAAATCCACTGAGAGAATCGTTAAAAACTGGAGGCAATAGAAAAAAGAGCTTACCTTCCATAATTGCATGCTCCGATCACGTCCAACTGTAAGCAATCTTTCTTTCCGTAAGCAATCAATTGTCAATATTTCACTTTGATGACCAAATAATGTATTTATATAAGCTCTGTCTTCTACATTCCATATCTTGACAGTTCGATCATATGAACCAGAAAAGAGTTCTGAGGTCCCTTGCCTGAAAGTCAAACACGAAATAGGTCCTCTATGACCAGGAAATGCCTGTAAGAAGCCACAGTAAAATGACTGAGAAAGCTATCATACTTTATATTATGTCATATTTTCCCCTTTTTCTAGTAGGATTCAACAGGAAGGAAGAGGGAACCCTCTCATCAAAGTAGTTTATAAAAGATACTAGATAGACACTGAATTTGGATAACATTGTCCATACTTCCCGATATTGTTTATTGAAACTAAAACATATTGAACATTTGGAGGATCTTTTTGCAGCTTCTTTGGTTTATGTATTCTTTTTACCTCCCTTCTTTATATCAATGAAACCGGTTGTTAAATTTATACGTAATCTTTAATGTATATAAACACACACATATATACACCCCAGTGTTTTAAAAGGCGCAAGGCGCAAAAAGGCGCAAAGGGCTCTCTCGAGCCTGAGGCGCGAGGCGCAAAAAAGGCGCGGGCTTTATTTTCGAGGCGCACCGCACCCTGTTTAAAAAAAAATTCTTATATTCATATAAAGATATATATCATTTTGTAATTCTTCACAAAATTTAAAGATGAAGATAGAT
>JBBMEG010000005.1:5357942-5375128 GCA_037832605.1 Cyclanthera cordifolia | reverse complement strand
TAGTTAGGGTATAGTGGAGCGAAGTTGCTCCGATTTCCCAGTTTCCAATAAAATAAAACACAATCAACTGATTTTTGTTGTTTCTCCCCCTCGATTGCCAGTGTAAAATAACACCCTTGAGTGAGCCTTTCCCTTGTTCTGCACCTCGATCTTTTTAAGGCTTGGTAGTTTTGTAAATATGTTAATTTAGTTTATGGGGTTGACTTTGTACTACGGTCTACAGTATTCAGGGTCTTCTTTCTTAAGGTTATCAAATTTATCTGTAGTTAGTTGTTAACTCTGAATTTTCCTTCTTTTACTATACTTTTGATTCCCAGCAATTTGGTTGGAGGTTTTTTTTTATCAGCCTAGTCATGCAGAGGGAGTTTATGCAATATTATTTTGTAGTTTTGTAAGTGAAGTTGATAGCAATTATTTAGATACTACAACAATCTCAAATTAATATGCACTCTTTCCAGATTCTTTTGGTTGACACAAAACTCTAACTTCAAACATGTCTGGTGAGGAGGAAGAAAATGCTGCCGAGCTTAAAATTGGGGATGGTAGCAAATCTATCTATAAATCTCTTACTTTCCATCCATATTCAATGAGTTTTTTAAGCTGCTCATACTTTATATGGTGATGGTTTTCCTTCATACGTTTATAACATTTGAATTTTCCGAGAAATTCATGTATTTAATCTTTTATTTTGCATAAGAAGTCAGAAACATAGTGTTTTATGTGATAGGATCCGAACTAGCGAACGAACATTATATTGAAATATAGAAATAGAAAATACAAGCTAACCCAAGTTATAATAGGACTTGGAACCTCCATTTGTTCTTGAGAATACTTTCCCAAGCCTGATATCCCAAAATGACGAAAATATTTGATATCTTTCTCACTACTTGCACCATTAATTTATAACTGAACTCTCTAACTAATTACCATATATCCCTGCATTAATCTTAATTCCTCTAAATGTCCACCCCTATCTTTATGTTGTTCCCGGTTTCTTGTTTTATGTATTTTTATATTGCACTATATTTGAACCTTCTTGTAGCCAATGTGAAGTCTGTTTTTATGTCGTTAACGGACCATACAGTTTGGACTGGAGATGTGTTAATAAGAGCACTAACAAATATCGAGACTGAAAATGATAACTGATGTTTACATCATTTGGTTTCATGCAGAGTTCTTAAAGGCAAAATGTTTGATGAATTGTGAAGTTTCTTTGATTCTTGAACACAAATATGAGCAGCTTCAGCAGATGTCAGATGATGCGACGAATCAAGTTTCACAGTGAGTTCTATGTTTATTTAAGTTGTTTTAGAAGCTGTTTTAGAGGTTACTCTTGCTTGAGATGGATAAAACTTATAGCTAATAGTATCAATATTCCCAACGAATTGCCATGTAAATGACAACAGATTTCTAATTTTAGTGCTTTTTCTACAGAGTGTTTGAAAAATCACAACATTACGTGAAGCGCTTTAGCCGCTATAAAAATCCCGATGCTGTCAGACAAGTTCGAGAGTATCCTTTAAACTTCAAATGTCAATGATTTTTATCTAGGGGATGATGGGAAATACTGGCTATGTTGTAATTCACTTTCTTTTGAACTTGTGTTTTACCACTCTTAATCTCCATGCTAGCCAAAAACTATTTTGTTTGTTATCATTTGGTAACACAGTGATTATAATTAGTAAAAGTTCATTATATCTCAACACCCATAACTTATTTTTGGGTTTACATTAGAAAAGCTCTAGTACTTTTATCTCAGCTGTGAACTTGAACTAGAAGTTGGATTAATTGATAGCCGTTAATAATCTCATAAACTAGAAGATGCTATCAAAATCTTTTAATGAGTTGCGCCTTTACCGCAATACAGAATTTTAAGCAGGTACCAATTGGCCGAGTTTGAGGTATGTTCTAAATCACTTGGTTTGATCATATTACCGTTATTTCTTTCATTCAAAAGAAAAGGCTTATATAATCACTCTTGAATTGCAGCTTTGTGTTCTTGGCAACCTCTGTCCTGAAACTGTGGAGGAAGCCATTGCCATGGTGCCATCTTTGAAGGTATTTTATGACCAGTTTTCAAATCTAAATATCAATTCATCTAGCTAGCCGTTTTACGTTTTTGAGAATTTGAAAGTACTTCCATCCATGTTTTTCTTAAAATAAAAATTGGGTTATATATTTTCAAAAAAAAAAAAAAACAAATTGGGTTATATTACAAGTTTAGTCTTGAACTTTCTGATTTATGTTTATTTAGTATTTGAACTTTAAAATGTATATAAAAGTTGTTTGAAACTTACCATTTTGATTTCCAAGAGATTCATAAATTTTGAATTTTGTGTGTAATACAGGTTGACAGTTGCACAAAATTGTAAGCTTAATATTCTGTTAGACATATTATTCAATTTTAGATTTAATAGATCAAAATTAATACACAAATGTTAGGGGATGTTTGGATTGAGATTTTAAGAGTATTTAGGATTAATATTTATAATGACGATTTATTTTGAGTATTTAGAAGCAATTATTGCATTTAAAAACTTGTTTGGATGTAGTCTTTAATAATATTTAAAATTAGTATTTAGATTGAAGATTTATTTTGAGTATTCCGAAGCAATGATTTGGAATGATTGCATCAAAAACCTTGTTTGGATGTAGGTTTTAAGAGTATTTAAAATTAATATTTAGAATGAAAATTTATTTGCAGTCAAACCCTCGTTTGGGATATAGCTTTTAAGAGTGTTTAAAATTAGTATTTAGAATGATAATTTATTTTGAGTATTTAAAAGTAATGATTGCAGACAAAATCTCATTTAGATATAGTTTTTGTAGAAGTATTTAGTAAATATTACTATGAAATACTCGTTCAAACTCTCATAAGAAACACGTTTAAGTACTAATCTGATAATTTAACCTAAAATTTTGTTTTTTTTCAGACTAAAGGAAGGGCCCATGACGACGAAGCAATTGAGAAGATGTTAACAGATCTTTCGCTGATTAAAAAGTTTGAGTAGATTTCATCTATAAACTAAATGCTTAAATTTATTTTTCTGGTTGTCTCCTTAGAATTAATGTGGATTTGTAATTGCGACATTTTTCAGTTATTTAACCTTTTATGATTTCAATTTTATCTTCCTGAACTATATAATATAATGTGTGGTATTTCCTCTGCTAATCATACATTTTTCTTCATTATTTAAATATATAATCCAATGCCCAAAACTCTTTACTTTTATATAATGAAGAGGACTTCTCATTAGTTAAATATAGCAAAAATAATTCAATGACACCAAATTAGTAAAATTAAATTGATAAGTTTTAATAATTTAAAATTAGTAAACTTTTAGAAGTTTAATATTTCATAGCAATTCATATTTTTGGTATGCATGAAATATTAATCAAATCACATTCTAGAACAAGATTTCATAGGTAATAAATAATCAACAAACTCATTTCGACCATTCTTTGGTGCAATAAAGTTTTTTTTTTAATTTATTTTAAAAAATTTATTCAGATCGAAACAAATTCGGTGAAAAATAGTTTTATTAACTTTCTATCAAATAGTGTGACAATTTACAGTATGCCGTATGATGTGTAGTCGAATTTTATAATATTTTATTCTGAAAATAGTTAAGTATTAAAAGTATGTTTGTTTTTTTATAGAAAATGATTGTTACTATTATTCTTCAAAAATCACTCGTTTGTGTTAAAAATAAATATTTATTTTTAATCACTAATTCAATTTTTTTTATCAAATTACTGTATCAATTTTTACATTAAATTTATTATTTAACCATTACTAACACAAATCTTCAAATTAATAATTACTTATACAACCTTATTAACATCAATTCCAAAAAAAAGTAAATTATCATTAATTTCTTTATTCTTCTTTGCTTCATTCTTTTCTACCAAAAACAAACCAACCCTTAAAAAGTATGTGTTATGAAATTAATCTTTGGAGTTTTCTTTTATTTCTTTTCATTCAACAATATTTGGGCCCTTGATTACCCTTACTTTGTTGATAAATTTAACACTGGTCAAATTTATAAAATAGTTATATATTTTTTTTATTACAATAATTAAAGTGAGGATTTACACGGCTAATTACTGTTCTTTTGACCTTTTTTTTTTTTTCTGAAATCAAAAAATTATCAATTCTAGACAAGAATGTGATATTATAGGGATTAGTTTTTTTTTTTTTTTTTTTTTTTTTTTTTTTTTTTGTGAATTCCAACAGTAATTGGGAATTGGGGTACCAGCAGAACTCTTGTTGGTAGGGATGAGAACAATTAAATGATCGCTATTTGAATAAATCAAATCCAAATGGCAACAATAGTGTATTAGAATATCTGTAGATCTAAAGTTACACTAGCACAAAAACTCAATTCAAACATATCAGAAGAAAAATCCAAGGAAGAAGAAGAAGAAGAAAAAGAAAAAAGATCAGCAACCAGATCTCATAGCTATGTACATACAAACTCCTCTACAAAATCACTTGCTAACAATAATGTTAGTAGTTTCCGAGGCAGAGAGCGAAGAGGACGATCTACTACTCTGCTTCCTGAACTTGAAGAAGTAAATAAAAGCAGAAGAAATCAGCAAAGAAACGCCAATAATTCCACATACCAAACTCGCCACAAGCAATGCGCCGCGAATGTGATCTCCGCCACCGTCGGCGGCGGCTCCAGAGCGGTGTCCGCGGCTGCTACTCCACCACGGTTGCGGAAGGCTGGTGTTTATCGCCTGCGGAAGCGCGACCTCAGTGGAGGGCCAGGAGTTTCCTCTGAAGAACGATTGCATACCTGGCGAGGAGCTTTCGGTAGCGCCAGGGTTTTGGAACTCCAAGCCGTGCTCCGATGGACGAAGGTCTCTGGCAATTGAGCCTCCGGAGAGGAAAATGACGGCGAACAAGCAGTAGACGGCGGCGATGTGTAAGGGAATCGGCATTTTGTGTAATGGATTTCCAGTGCTTTGCGTTTGTGGTTGATTCTATCCGTGAGCGATGGTGCCGTTGGTTTTATATGGAATCGGATTTGGGGGAAAGAGAAACGGCGTCGGATTGGAGGGATTAGCTTTTGGCTTTGTCGGGTCGGGTTGTGGCAGTGAAACGGCTTCTGCAGAAAAGCAGCCGCTGTGAAATTAATTCTATTAAAGTTAAATTACAAGCAACTTTAATGGGTGTATTTTTTGATATAATTCCAAAAATTTTATGTCATTGCACAAATTTCATGATTGAACTTGTGATGTAATGTAGAACTGAAATAATATCAAATAATGAAACCACTGCGTCATTGATCCACAAATTTATTAAATTTATTAGTTGATTATGTAAAATATATATGTTATCAAACAGGATATCCTATTCAAAATTAAAAAAGCTTACTTGAAACTTGGTGGGTTTCCTAAACAAATTGAATGTTTAATTATTTTCAAAATATTTTAGTTCAATTCTCACATCTACAAAAAATATATATATATATGAGTGTTCATAACAATTTTAGAAGAATAAATAAAGTTGCATCTTGAGTTTAGTTGGTACTTAAAGCTTTTGTGCTATTATACTTATGGAACAAGTAACTAGAATTGCGTTAAAGGAATGACGCAATTGAAGGCTTGGATTTTAAAGTAACTAGAATTCCCTCAAGATTTCAGGTTGAGACCTATTTGTTTTTTTTTTTGTTGGGTGTTTTATGAAAACTTGAAACAAAAATTCAGTTAAATATATGATCATTAATAAATCAAAATAAAATTAAGGACATATAACACAAAATATGACATTATAAATGAGAAGGTAATTCAAACAATAGTTTCTAAGGGAATTTAATCTATTAAAAGTGAATTGACATCTTTTTATTGCAACTCAAAAATAAAGGGAAAACTTTTTTTTTTTTTTTACCCACGAAGATTTCGAGTTAATCTTTATATTTTAAATTAAACATTTTTATTTTAACATTTCAATATTTCAATAATATAATGTTCGACTAATTTAGAATATTTTATATTTCGACAATGAGATAATTTTGATTTTGACATAAATTTAATTTATTTTTTTAAAAATAAGCATTAACTAAAAAATTAAATAACATACAAAAACTAAAATTGAGCCTAAAAATGTTTGATATTGAAATCTATGAAGTATACAAACCCTAAAAACTAAAAAGGTAATTTAGTGTATGTAAGTATATATTAAGATGAAATTCAGTATATTTAGATCACTGCTAGAAATTGGAGTTATATATTTTATAAAATCTAACTAATAATAATTGAATGCTCAAAAAGAAAAAAAAAAAAAAAAAATTGAATGCTTTGTCTGTTTCCTCATGGGTAATTGAACTTCAATAATAGATTAGGAGGCCTTTCAACATTTTTTTTTTTTATGATTATTATTTTCAATTTAGTTGATCAATAAATGTTAATTTATTATTATCTTTTTTGAAAATTATAAATTTAGTCAAGAAAGTAGAGTTTCGTCTATAATTTAAAAATCTAAACTTTCACCTTTATTGATTAGAAGAAATATATAATTTAGTCCATATAATTCGAAGAAAAAAAAAATTAGTCCTGTGATTTGATAAAACTTGAAAAACTAATTCATGTTATTCATAAATCGTATGCGAATTAAGTAGGTAACTTTTGATGTACAAATGATGCAGTTTTTTGTCCAATCGATTACTTATTTCATACTCTTGTCATTAAACAAATACATAACTAGCTTCTACTGATCTACATATTTTATTCACCAACAATTACGAACGATATAGACTATTTTTTAGATTTTTTTTTTTTTCAGATCTTATAGACTAAATTTTAATGTTTCAAACTATATGGACTAAATTGTAAATTTTCTCCGAACCATAAAAATTAAAATATATTTTAAATTAGAGAGACAAATCATAAGTAGTAAATTTATAATTTACCCTAAAAATATTATATCTAAAAAGAGGAAAATACACGTTAAATGGAAATTACTATGGTTATAAACTACAATAAGGTGATATGTAGTAAATACTTTTTCAATTAGTATTTTGAAAACAAAGTTTATAAATACTACTCACACCTCCAAGTTAATTGAAAATTTCATATTATAGTTAAGGTTTTCGACTATTACCACATGTTTAGATTGTCTGACCTTACAAATTATTTCGTAGAAAATTAACTTCAAGATCTTATCGATCACTCATAACTTTTTCAACTTTCAAATTTTTGTTGACTATAGGAAAGTATAATCTAAAACATTTATGATATTTTTATTAAATCTCAATTTTGTACTAATGACTCATAATGTTTAATTCATTTCTATACCTAAAACCTATATATTTTAAAGAATATAACATGTATGAGTATATTTTATTGACTACCGTTATATTTTCGACAAAACAAGAAGGGCGATACAAAAAGTAAGAGAAGAAAAAGAAGTCAATTTTTGTTTCAAAATATCCGTAAAAGTGATCATAGTGACCAAAAAGGAAGATTCCAAACTATCAGGTAAAATATAAGGACATCGAATTGACTATAACAATCGACAAATCGATAAGAGAAGAGAAAGAGAAGTAAATGTTACGCATTTGCTCTTTTCTTTAGGAAGAGGCAAAGCAACATCTTGAAAGAAACCATAGACATGAGGGACCAAACATTTAGACAATCTCAGCTATACCATTTCAAAGCAAATCCAAAACACTATTTTCCATCAACTCATTATTACAAATATTCAATAATAAAAACAACCATTGGCATCTTTTTTTTCTTTTCTTTTTTTTTTTTTTTTCTTTTCTTTCAAATATGTAATTCTATCAAGTTTGAAACTTTATGTTAAAGGGTCCCTATTGTACTTTTATAATATTTGAAATGGTTTTGAATCAAAGATTATATAATGTTAAATTGATGGGTCCCTGCTGTTTGAAAACTTTTGCTTACCTTTGATCTAGTTTTGATCAAGAAAAAAAAACGGTTTTAAATGGTCCACCATATCTTTGAAATAGACCATACTAAAACTTATAAATTTATTTCAAAAAATCAAAATTTATTCCTCATCTTGGCAGGTGTAATACTAATTAAAAATCTAATTTTTAGTTCTTGAATGAATTTTGTTTAGCTTTTTTTTTTCTTTAAGACCAAACAATGAAATATCACTGCACCGCCGACCCTTTTGATTTTTCAAGTCCTATTAAGTCTCACTCGGAACATTATTAAATACACACAAAATAATTTATATCGCATTTCATAACCGGCTAAATGGCAACTATATGATGTATTGTCTAACCTGACGAGCAAGTCAGTCGAACAAAGACGCATAGCGGATGGTATAACTGGTGCAACATTCTTCACGAGCCTTATTAAAAGTTTTTGAAAATGGGAGAGAAAATTTTTAAATGCTTTTAACTTTGAAAGGTTATATAACAAGATATAATAATGATCACTTTAACTATACTACATATCATATAATTTAGTAGGAAATTTCAAAAAGTCATGTTCTTACGGTATATTTTGAAACATAATTTGCATATGAAAATCATGATGAATCAACAACTAGAATAAAATGAAGGAAATTATCTTAACATGCAACAATGACAAAAAAACATAGAAACATGATAAAACAGGATTGGATGGACATATAGTTATGTGCAACACGAATTGGACAAACATTACCGTGAGACTTAGCACATCTCAACTATTGCCACGAACAAACAACTACATTTTACTCAACATTTAGATGTCAAGAAAATCGGTAAGAAATCAATTTTAAGTAGATGACCATTATAAATTAACCTTATCACTTCTTAGAGTTACTTGGAGGTATTTGGATGAGTAGTTGAAATGATGAATTATTTTTAATGATTAGAAATTGAAATTATAGCAATAACTCGCTTGTATGTAAATTTATGTAGATGAGTTATAGTCAACAACTGGTTTAGATGTGAGTTTTGTAGAATGATTGCAAAAATGGAGGTATAGATGTAATGAGTTATTTTGATCGATTAAAAATAAATAGTTATTTTGAGTAATTGCAAAAGCTTATTTGAATATGATTTTTATGACTTTCTTAACCACTAAGTCACTTATTAAAAGTATAAATCTTGGTGATTATCATGTTCAAATTAAATATTGTTCACCTTGATTAAGTTGAATTTAACTGAGCTGGGTAAAAAATCATTTATTTTCCCACTTTTTTACCTTAGTGCATCTAATAATTTATGAGAGAGAGGGCATGTGAGGGCATCAATAGATCTCTCTCTAAAGATGTGAGGGCTAAAAATGAAATGAGAGGGAGGCAATGGCAGCAAAGAATGAATAAGACTTTTATATAACAGCATCTAGAAACCAAAACCAAAACAAAAAAAAGTTAAGGTTAAGGATTTTTTCTTCTTTATTTTTGATATCAAGGTTAAGGATTAATATACATACCTAAATGGGGAACAACAAAGCAGAAGTAAATAGCAGGAAAAATTAAACCCATCATATAAATTTTTGTATCCATGTCCGTATCCGCTTCCGCCTCAACTCTTCTCACCTGAAAAACTGTTTCACCCTATAATATTTAGTTGTCAATAAAATTTGAAGAAAATTAATTTCTAGATATACAATCACCATAAATTGAATCCATAATTTTTTTTTTTAATTTTTCAACGCCCTCCTGATCGCTAAACATATCAGACTGCAATTTTTTTTTTGAACACTCAAAAATCAAAACTTCATTCCACTATACTAAGGGTAATCACGCCCGTTCCTAGGTTAGGCATTGGGGGCATCGAAAGAAAGGAGACACGGAAGATATCCACAAATTAATGTTACAAGTAGATCTCGAACCTAGAACCTTGAGAGAAGTATACCTTCAAACTTAAATTATTGATCGCCACGCCATCCTTAGGGCATCAAACTGCAGTATATTGATCCTCTAATTATTGTCAACACTTTATTTAATTTAAGAAACAACCCAAAGGATTCAACAAAACAAAACAAAACAAAACAAAAACAAATCAATAAGTAAATCTCAGAAAGAAGTTGAACTCATTGTTTCTGACAAATCAATGGCCTTTGGCCTAATTACAGTACCTCTATTATGCTGTTTAGCTTTGGCTACTTTGTTTTCCAGCAAAGAATCAATCTCCACAGTATAAGAGTTGGTTGATAACATACTTAAGGCTCCGAAGACTTCAGGCACAGTCACATCAGTTATATCAAGTAAAGTTTAACGAGCAGAGCCCAGAGTAATGATCCCAGCAGTTCGAGTCGAGTTTCGATCCGCTTTCTATTCTCAATATAACTCAGGTACAGTAAAAGAAAGCTTCATGTCTCACAGAAATGACATCTTCATTTCACTGAGGAATTACCACCATCTGCCTAAAGACAATTAAGGTTAAGTTACTTGAATTGTTTAGCAGAAACGATACCTATGCGAACACGAAGGGAATCAAATTAACTGATCCACATCTCTCCTAAATCCTACCACGGGTCATCTCATTTCATTTCTGGTGGATTTCGGTATAGTACTTTATTTGTAAAGTCAATATACAAAAAACCAGCATTGATGTAGGAACATCCAGAGAGTTGAGTATCCCGGGCAGTGATGTTGAGACTGCTATACTCACACGCATGGCCTTGTAGATGTGCAGAAAGAACCCCATGCTTACATATTTGGAGTTTAAAATAGAAAAAGACCAAATCTAGCTGTTGGTATGAAACTTATTTCTTAGATGGACCTCTCTGTCCAATGAAATTTCTTCAATTTGCAAACTTGATAATACTATCGATGACAGATTAAAGTGAAATTAATTATTTCTTAGTGGCCTGGAAGAAGAGATGGAGAATAAATTATGAGCAACTTAATTATTAACCGTCGAAGAATGGCGCCACGAAGAATTTAGAACCAGTATTTGATTTGACTAGCCCAGCAACTTTTGCATCAGAGCCGCATTTTTTATCTCAGAAGTTCACACAGTTCATATCTGATATGGCAGAAACTTATTTCGCACCAGGGTGGCCACCTAAGCGCATGACCTAATGGTACGACCGGTTTCCAATAACAGGATCAAATGTCCTTTTTCTTGGATTCTCTTATCTGTAAACGTTGTTGCTGGAACAGGCATATCATTATCTATGAAGCAATAGTGGGCTCAAGACCATCGCTGAGAATGCCATTCTGAGAATTCATCATGCACTGGTTAACAAAATCTGCTGGCGTTACAGGATCATTAATGGGCGATGGATCCACGTCCATCTTTTCTTGATGTCTTTGACTGTCTACAAATTTATTTAAATTATAGTTACTGTAACTGGAAGGCATACTTGCATACTCCATATCAATTTGCACTGTATTTTTACTTTGTTGGAAGGAATTACCTACAATCTCTTCAACAGAATTTAATTGAGGTGGTGATATACAGATTGATGTTGTATCGACATCCATTTCCGTAAAAGGGCATTCTTCCCCAGCAGGTTCACCATCTACATGGTTTCCAGTCACCGTTAAGTCAACAAGCTTACTATCAGCATTATCAGTAAAATTATTAGAAGCTTCCTGTCCAGAGGCACAGTCACTTCCGTTCTGATTTAATTCCGACTCGTTTCTAAGTACATTATCCCTCGGAAATTCTGTGTCTCCGGTAGATACTTCCCTTTCAGTTGGACGTTCCATTGGTTTGATTACATTCGCCTGAACAGGACTCCTAGATTCCTGGTTGCTCCCAATGTTGATTAGTGCATTCAACTGCTTTTGGACAGACATTGCGAAAGATACGGCATGATCACGTATTAAAGAATCATGAGGTGAACAACGCAGCATGTTAGTCAAGACCTTCTGGTATTGTAATAAGCTGATTGATGGTTTTATTGTCCCTTTCTTACGACATACATTAATCACTTTGCACATATGCTCACATAGATTACCCATTTCTGCCCATCTGCAATCACAAAGACCAAACTGCGAACCGGGATTCCAAACAACAAACTTCCTATCTCGAGTAATTTGATCAGTAACTTTTGCAATACTACCTTCAATGACAACATCGGAATCTGGAATTTTCAATGCTCTGCGCCAATATGTTAAACCACTCATCCACTCTTCTTTCCAATATCGTGAAAAATTATTCCTTTCTGAGTACTCGTCAAGCCAGAAGTGAGAATGTACCTTTGTACCCAGCTTGTTGATCAACCAGTCTGTTCGCTGATAAACAGCCCCATCTTTTTCATTCAGCAATCTGAGCTTCAACTGGCTGTGGTAAAACTCCATTGCAGCACATGTTTCAAGACTGGTGAGTGGAAGGTTTTTCAGTGCAGAAGTCCACAATCCTAAGACCAATAAAATTTCAGACGATGAGAATTTCAATTTGCTCCTATCCTAACCACCATGGTCTTGTTGCACACGTAATGAATGTATCTAGCCTTCAAAACTAACATCCAAAATTTGCAAAATAACCCCTGGAACACATTTGTTTCCAGGTCGTTGACCCATTCTTCCTTTATTTAAAAAGGAAAGAGAAGAACACAGGCAATGTGCTTGAATGATAATGTCCATGCACATTGCATTCACGCTTACCATATCAAAAGTAAAATATAAGAGAATCATCAAATAATGACATTAATCATCAAATTGGGGTCATTAGAAGACTGGATTATATAAATTTTTGCAGATATCTCGTGAATAAAAAATGATAGGAAAAAATCTAGCAAGTATGATAAATTGGAAAACATCTTTTTCTAAGAAAACCTCGTGATTAGAGAACAGAGATAGAAACAAACCTAGTCTTGAACACCAGGTTGCCTTAAAGTAGTCAATAAAATATGGATCATTAACTTTATCTTCAATCAGCTGTTCAAATAAATCCACGTTGTCATCACCACTGCAAACTCTATCCACTGCCTGCCCAAGATGGCTTAATATCTCAGCTCGCTTCTCAATTTCCACACATTTCTTTAATACGTTTTTATGCCATGTATGGCGGACCCGCCAAAAGCATAATAAAATAGAACATTGAAATATCTCCCTGAATAAAATCAAAGAAAGACTTTTATTCACCTGAGGGTGACCTACTTGAATGGAAATGGAAGCAATTTTAAGTTTTTTTTTTAGCATTCATTAGAAAAAGGAAAGAATAAAAGGGCTCATACAAAAAATAAGCTCAAAGAAGTGGGAGACCAATCCTGTACAGTAGCTAGATTTGCACTAATTAGAAGCTTACACAATCGCCAATACAAACAGTTAGATTTTACTTCATAATTGAACTTAAAAATCTTATGCAGGAGCTGAAAATGGATTTTATCGGTGGTGCATTGGTTTAAATCTATCAAACAGTTCAAAAAGAAAAGCCAGCACTTTTTTCTCAATCTAACATAACTATAACTAGACAAAACAATATGAATCAATAAGAACCAAAACAATGGACGGGCAGAAAAAAAAGAAGGAAGTGCCTCTGTAATTATAGACAATTAATGAGCTATTAAGAGGGTTATCTTTTGATTATGTGAGCCCAATGGATTGATTAGTCAAGTTGAGCTTCCAAAAATGTCCTTAATATCCGAACTACAACAAGAAATAGGATAACCTGATTGTTGGTACATCAGCAAGAGGATCATCCACAACAAAGCCAGCTAGCTTCCATGAAGGATCTTTGGTTTGAACTCTGCTATGAAGAGCTCTCATCCATCTATGGGCATCCCCATTAGAAAATCTTGGTGATAAAATCCACGCCACCGGAATCGCGTTGTAGTCTAAATTGAATACAACCAGACTATGAACTGGATACTAGACAAAAATGCAAAGGCATATAATTCTTCATCCGACATTGAAATTGGATCTTATAATTCGATAATATTGAAAGAACTGGGACATAAGAATTGGCTGATATACCTTCAACTTGTTTGATCCAAACCTGGAATCTGATGCAAGAAGGCCACGGTTTCCAAATCGTATCATTTGTTGTAATTGCCACTCCGTTTGAATTCCCAAAGTAAAGGTGTCAGTATCAGTAAAATCTTCATAAAAGAAAACATTACTACGATGGCCTTCAACCCACATGTTAATGCTTACTGCATCATCTTCATCAAGTTCATAAGTGGAACGCCTGATGCTTCTCTCTTGGCTTCTTACAAACCTATGAGTTAAAAGGTCATCACGGTTGCATGGACCACCTTGTTTCTCCACCGATTCACTATGTCTCTGCATAATGGTCTCGACAGAAACACCAACATATAGAAGTGATAATACACGTAGACGAAGATCTTCAGAGATGTATGGTGCAAACATAGCACGAGTACCTTCAGCCTTTTTGTCTTGAGGACCATGGCATGGCAAACCCGTCTTATCTACATGTCTGTCATCATTATATATGATCAGTGCAATAGATGGTTCAGCAATTAAGCGTTTGACAATGAAGTGGCAGGTGCAACCCCTTTTAGTATTTGGCCGCCCAGCATTTTTTTTCTTTGGTACATACGTATTTCTACTGGGTCGTACAACTCCCCCCTTCCTGTGATCATCAGGACCAAACGAACACCAATACCTATATATTTTATGAAATAACTAAACTTATAAATTTTGAATAAAAACAAAAAGAACATAATAAAAACATACGTATTATACATAAATACAGAACTTACATAATGTACTCCAGTACACCATCAACCTTTGGCTTAAAAGGCGCTTTCAATGCTCGCCGTCGCCTTGCTTCAACATGAAATCTGGTTGGACATTCTTTATTTGAAGATTCACCACGTACAAAATCATCAACTCTAGCAAAAGGGATTACAGCAACTCTGTCCAAGTTATCACGCCATCCTTCTACCTTAGACCATACAAGATCAGCTGAAGAAAATTCCAAGGTTGGGGGATTCTGTACTGGAAGAGAAAAAATTTCATCCCATCTGGCCATTTGAAAACTGAAGCAAAGAAAATGCAAAGGTCAATAATCTAAGCAGCAGCACATGAAACATATTCTAAAAGACCCAAATTCATAAGAATTAAAAAAAAAATCCTCTCTCAACATGACAAATCCACATATAAATTCAAATTAAGCAAGAAACCATCAGCAGGGACAGAGATATTATCTAATATCTAATAAACTTATTAACGCATTGAAACTCGAAATCAAGGTACAAAAATCAAAATTTCAAAATCTCGTGTCCCTCTTTTTGTTAACATGCCCATGTACGCAAGAAAGAGGGCCACAGATACAGACACATGATACAGAAACAACACGATACGGACATGGTGACACATTATTTTTTTTTAATGTAGGACACGGATACTTCAAGATATGTTTTGTTTATTTATTATTGAATAATACTAAAAGCTCAAACCTAAAATATATATGAAAAATAGTTATAATTAAAAATGAAATTTTGATTAATGTTTGAATTTAACACGCATAATTAAAGTCCATTTAAATCCAGAAAAATCTTCATTGTCCATACTAGAAGACAACCAAACAAAATTAATAAGAAATTATAACCCTTAATCAATCCCAAAATAATTTCCTCTCCATTTTGATTCTCTCTTTTCCGTTTTTACCTTGTAAAGACATCACCGTCGACTGTCTCTACGGCTCTACCAACACTGTCTGTTGTCGTGCCATCAACTACTTGAAATGTACAAATTTTAAATAGCGTGTCTGTGACCTGTCTGATTTTTTATAAGGAATCAGAATTTCACAGACACGTGTCCAGTTACGGATGTATCCGTGTCTGACATTGCTACTATTAAAAACAAAGTGTCCATGTTTCCTATATCACTACAATACTTCAACATTTTTTTCCACATAACAAGACTCGCCAAACCGCGAAAAATAAATTCATTGCACTAGAAACTACAACTCACCAATTAATTCAAGAACAATAAGAATGGCATACTCCATTCGACAGGGGGAAATCATTGAGCATAGACATCTGTTAGCCCAGATCCCCTTATCATTACCTAAAGAGAAAATAACAAAAAAAAGGAAAGCAATCTAAACCATAGAACAAAAAAGGCAGCAAGAACTTAGCATCATCTGCAGACCTGAATCTAACCGACATGTAAGCAAGCAGAGATAGAGGAAAACAGAAAGGGAACAAGACTATACGCCGACGAAAAGAAACAATCAAACTTTAAGAAGGCAAAATAGTTCATCGCAACAAATGACCTAACCATACAACTAATTGCAGTCACACGAACTCAAAGTTAAATGAAGAGCTCAAACAAAAGCTAGACAAAGTAAACTGCCTCAACGTACTGTCTTGTCAGGAAACCAACACTTTCTGCAATTAGATACCTATATCTCGTCGCACACTCCGCCGTAACGAATGAAACTCGCCCTAAGTAGCCAATTCTTCCCACTCAATCTCCGTCGACGAGCACAATTCACTGTTCTCCGAGCACCGGAAAATGTTGTAGGCTTACGTAGATGCTTATTGAAATCGAGATTGGTTTAGGAGATACTTCGAGGGAATGGTGGAGGCAGAGAGCTTATTCCTCTGGTTATCGGCGAGAAATGAAAGGAACAGAGAAGAAGCAGCCACCAGAGGCGGTGAGGCTTAAGAATAACATCTTATGATAGCTCTTCCTTCAAAATTACAAGAAAGGGCAAAGTTGAATTAAATTAAATTAAATTTCAATATTCAGTACTTAGCCTTATTTTCCATAAGAAGAATAAAAATAAATAAATAAAACAATCATTTTTTATTCCAAAAAATAAAAACTTTTATTTTTCTATTTTTGTTGCAATTTCGATTTATTTTGTGAATTTACGCCGATAATAATAATAATTCAATAGACTGTGACTATAAGTTTGAAATTCTTTACCGTAATTTTATGCATATGCTCATCATAACATTTTATTCTAATTTTTCTTGCATCTTGTTATTTTTATTTTTATTTTTCGTTACTAATTTAACAATCACTACAGTGCACATTAAGTTTTTGGAATAATTAAATCAATTTGTTGTCCTAAATTTATAATTTGCTGATTTTTGTCTCAAACTTCATAGTAAACATGTTCATTATTAATTAACGAAATTGATGAGTGGGTCACAAAGAAAATGGAATAAGTGAAATTCATGAATATTATGTTGCACTTAGAAAAAACAAAAGGTATAATTTTGCTTTAAGATTTGGAGAGGAAAATGATTCATGCAAAATGTTTCCAAGCATATTTATTTAGAACAAAATATCATTTGAGTAAAATAATAAAATCTCATTTTTAAGGAGCTTTTTTTTT
>JBBMEG010000005.1:5341322-5352505 GCA_037832605.1 Cyclanthera cordifolia | reverse complement strand
TATCTGTTTCCATATTTATAACATCTTACAACAACCAGACTAGCCCAGAAAGAAGAGAAAAAACAGTAATAGTTCCATGGTGAATGATAACAATCTAAAGTTTGAATAATCCATAAATAGGAACTAAAAATAAGTCATCTAGAAAATCACCTTGAAGTTGAGATCTGTCTGGCTTCAATATCCTTCAATCTAAGACTTACAGCTCTTTTATGTGCATCCAGTCCCTCCACTTCAGCCATTTTTTCAACATAAGGACCAAGTTTTCTTAAACCTTCCTCTGTCAGAGACTGTATTGTCATATATTTTAAAAAAGAATCGAGCGAAACTCCACCGTACATCCGTGCATAACCATAGGTTGGAAGAACATGATTTGTCCCACTTGCATAATCTCCCACGCTTTCTGGGGTCCATGGTCCCAAGAAGACGGAACCTGCAAGATAAAAACAAAGTTCATTGTGAATCAAGTTACTAAGGATGCAGATCCTTGACTCTAATGTAACACCATGATTTTTCTTTTTAATCTTAGAATGTGCTTGTTTTGTAAAAGAAATTATAATAATATATAAACCCCTCTAGCAATAACCTAGAAGCTAGACAAGTGACGATCTCTTCCTATCATTTCACTTCGTTCGAGAGATCAGATCTCCACAAGCTTGAACAAACGAAAACACAACTTTCAGCAGATACCTGCATTCTGAATGAAATTTTCCCACTTTTCTGCATCCTTGACATTAATTATCAAATGCTCAGGTGCATATAAGTTTGAAAAAGAGACAGCCTGAGAATCAAAACAACCATATTTAGTTCCAAAAAATATGAAGTGGTGTAGAGATTCTGAAATAATATTGCAATTTATAGTATATGAACTGCCCCTTTACGTATGAAACAAATCCAATTAGAGTAAAGAAAACTTTCAGGAATTCCCGTTACTAATACACGTCTACAGATTATCTTGCTATATGAATAGCAGTTGCAGTACAATTGTTTTTTGCTTCTTAAATTGATGGTGGTAGTCAAAAGTAAAGCCAAACATCAACTTGAAAACAATATATTTTTGTCAGTACCTTACTGGTCAGAATCGATTTGACCAATTCAGTTAGACAATGCATGGCTGATTTATTTTTACTTGAAATGAATTTGAATTTTCAAATATTTAAGTTGTAAGTTTCCATGATTAACCAAAACCTCCCATTAACTTTAGCATTTCCTTATGTGGATATAACTCGAGCCATTATCCAAGATAACAAACCTCAACCATATCACGAGCCAACACAGTAAAACTATGGCTCAGTGCTTTTGAAGCAAACTCTCCCCTTGGAAGACTTTTACATTGTTTGCTGAGTTCCTCCTCAATAGCTTTAAGATCCACACCATCACCCGCAATTACAAGAACTACCTGACTGTCAGGGCCGTGCTCAGCCTGCATATTATTGGCTGAGATGTTAGGTGCAGATAATTTTCAACTACACACACTAAGAAATGAATAAGATAAAATTCACTCTTATGCAAATCCCAGTAATTCAACCACAACAAGGATAACATAAAAGAGAACTCACTTATCAATTGCATGCAAAACAAGAGAATAAGAAAAAGCTTCTTTTGCATAAACCTGTGAGGCGTGCCATTGTAAATGTGTATTTTAGGAGGGACATTGATGGAGATACACATACACCATCCACCTGTTAGTGTCAGCCTAAGTATTTATTATGTGGTCTATCATGTCAAATGTTTTTCTTTATGTTTTTGTTCCCCTCCTGAAAGGTTGTTGATGCTTGTATTGTTATTCTATGATTGTGCAATACAGACTATCATGAAGTATCAGTTATATTCACAAAACCGTTGTATAAATGTGAAGTATTATCAGGACTTCTGTGTTGCCGTCCTATACTAACAGAGAAAGTTTAATAATTAATACAGCACATTGTCACTAGGAGATCACCTGGGAAAGAAGATCTGCTGCTATATGAACTGGGCTGGCATTTCTATCAGCAATAACCAGAACTTCTGAAGGGCCCGCAGGCATATCAATTGAGATCATGGCTTCACTATTCTGCCCCAGAAAAGATGCATATATAGTTAGAATGTGTATCAAACTTCTAGCAAATGAAATTTACTCTTAACCATTTTTCAATTTTTTTAAGGTACAAACAACAAGAATCTAACAATTTCAGTGCATGACAAGACAATATTTTTATGATCCACATCTTAATATAAATATATCATTCAAACTATTTATCCAATACCTGGATCCAGTTTCCACATTTCATAATAAAAGCTTTGTTTTAATATAAGGCTAAAATCAGTTTATTTTAATGTCTGACCATTGAATCAAAAGAATCAACATTGGGGCATCCACCATTTTGAACATTAATTTCCATGAAAAAGAAACTAAAACATTATTAGATGTTCTTTAAAAAAAACATTAATAGATGTTCTTCAGGTCACTCGTACAAATAAATTTACAATATAAGAGAAATTCATACTTGAAGAATCATTTTGGCTGCTGTTACATACTGATTACCAGGGCCAAAAATTTTCTCAACCTGCAAACAAAGAAGCAATTAACTCCAAAAGAAGTTCAACCAAAATAATGTTTTTATAAAAATATGCATGTATCCCACAACATATTAATATATAAACTTGAACGGATGTTGACAAGTGATTATTATCAAATATGGTGTCATAAGTTCTTTAATATGCATTACCATGACTATGGTCGATGAGACTACTTCTACAAAAGGCATTGATATTCCATGTTTCAGATATCCAAGACTTAAGACCCTATTACAGCTTGAGATTGCTACAACCCATCCACAGAAGTTCTCGTACATTGATGGAGGATATTAGATAAAGGATATTTATACACTTCCAGTTCAAGTATTACAGATATGTGAGAAACAATTGACACAGCTGTAAATAAAGGATTCTAACTCTACGAGGTAAAATGATCCTATAAGTGACACAAAATTCAAGAAAGTATCACCTTAGGGCAAGATTCGGTCCCCCAAGCCATAGCTGAGATAGCCTACAAATCAAAAAGAGTCCAGCAGTCATGGAAATTATTTTTTTTTACAGCAAATATCACAACTTAAACTCAACCATCTGTCTATCTAATTCTTATCCATAAATAGGAAAAGTTGTTTACACACCTGAGCTCCGCCTGCTTTAAGAATGTGAGTCACACCAGCTTTCTTCGCACAATAAAGCACCTCCTAAAGAAATTGACATCAATCAGTCCCTTAACATGTAATAGTTGAAAAGAAATATGACGCGCTTGTGCTACTATTCTTTCTTTTTTTTAAAGCAGGATAAATAAACTTGAAGCATTTAAGGGTAAAGAAAATACCTTGCATATGCTGCCATCATGACTGGGAGGTGTTGCAAGAACCACAGTTCCACAACCAGCAATCTGTGCAGGCTGATACCAAAGTTTTATAAAAAATGTCAAATTATGCCTGGTAAGTGGTAACTAATACATTAAGGCCACATTTTGAATTATGCCTTATATCAAGGAAATATGCTTTGCGTACTTCTGGTATTCGAAGGGTAGTTCGTTCTCTCATTTTTTGAAGTTAGCCAAGGTCATGTGCATCAGGAATTGGGGTTGTGTTTCAAAATTGATTTCCGAATGTTCTTTTCCTCTTCTGGCCTGTCCATTGGTGCAGCTTAGTGTGAGTAGTCTTGATTGTTTTGGCTTGTTGGTTGGCTAAACTTTTCCTAGGCATTTTATTCTAAAACTTTTTATATTTTGGTTTCTATATTATTAGGATATTTTAGTTTTCTTTGGGTTTGTTTCACTCTCTTTAGGAGTTTGTATCCTTGAACATTAATCTATGTGTAAATGAGAATAAAAGATTGTTTCGTGTTTAGAAAAAACATTAACCCCACATTTACTAATGAGAATGAGTATGAAGTTCATCGAAATGAAATACTTGAAAATGAGAATAAAAACTCATGCTACCAATAAAATTGTTCATTGATGAACGATATGAATCGAGCTCAAGCTAGTGTGGGACCAAAAAACAAAATAAGGGGGGGAAATTAGTGTTCCAGAAATACAAGAGTGGTATTCCTTGCCTTCAAGAACAATAGAAACAACTCTCAGTTTTGGAGTGAGGCATAAGTTAGGAATCATTCTACATTTTATTAGAAGTACAATACACAATGAAGATATGAATTAGTGAAAATGAGTGTCATTCCCTAGTCCTCAACTTATCGTTCCAAGCAGACAAACATGCCAAAAAGTAGAATTGTACATGATCATCCTTAGCAACTAATGTCCTATGCATGGATAACTTACAATTGAGAGCATCAAAGCTGTTGAAGGTAAAACAGCAGTTCCCCCAGGAACGTAAAGACCAACCGAAGAAATGCTTCTTGGCACACGTTTACACTTTACCCCCTGAAATATTTGTACAAAAAGCTTATAACATATATTATAAGCTTGTATAGTTTATAAGAATACAAATTAAGAAGCAAACTTACAGGCATATTCTCAACAACTTTTTCAGCTGATATCTGAGCAGCATGAAATGCGTATATATTGTCATAAGCTACATCAAATGCTTCTTTGACAATTGCATCAAGCTGTATGAATGCAAAAGTTACAAATGACTATTATTTTATTGATATGAAAAGAAAAAAATCAAGAAGTCTAATTTAATTCCATAACTCCAAGAGAAACAAAAGCATTTATGTGGACACTAAATTTATTCGCAATTACCTCTGGCTCTGGCAAGTCAGACACTGTAACAACAGTCTCGTTGAGTTCAACTTTATCAAACTTTGCAGTATAGCTGCAAAATATGAAAATTAAGAGAGAGGTTACATTACACATAAATTGGATAATTCAATGTAAAATACAGTATATATAAATAAGATAAAAATAAAAATAAAAACAAAGAACCACCTACTCTCTAATTGCAGCATCGCCTCTTTTTCGAACATCATCTACAATGGGCTGCACCTAAACATAGAATTTAAAATCAGATGTTTTGAACAAAAAGTGAAGGGACAGCTGACAAGGACATGACAAGCCGTGAATAAAACTCACCACACCGAATATTGAAGAAAAATCAATACGAGGACGGGCCTTTAGACTAGTGACAGCATCATGATTCAGTTCAGATAACTTGTAAGACTTCATTGAACACTTAATGCCTTTACCCAAAATTCCTGATAGAAACAAAAGACCATACAGAGTGAACAATGACCAAGCAGGAAATTGTCAAGAAGAAGAAAATTTTCAACCAAATCCTTCTAGACGACAATAAGAGTTTTCAGAAGCTAAAAACTATGCAGTTACCAATACTTTGTTAAAAATATAAAGCTTCTAAAGAAAATTGTTTACTGTGCATAGTTCTTCTTAAGTGATTAAAATCTAGAAACATCAAGGTAATTCCATTTCCAATATCTAGGCAATACTTAAGAGTTTGACTAACCAGCCTCCTCGGAAGCCAATTTCAACTTCTTGGTCAATCAAATCAAATGCAATAAATTTAAACTTCTATAGCATTTGCTCCATACCTCAGGCAGTAAGAAAGAATTCACCATATTCATACAAAAGTAGCCGTAAAGCACGGATAAAAGTACAGAACCATACCTTCAGGAAAGTAAGAAGTCCGACGAAAAGCAGACTTGGGAACACAGAAAGTTCGAAAATTCCGCGTCCTACGTTGTGGAAGCAAGCAATTACACCTCCAATTGAAGCTGATAATCTGACTGTCCATAATAACCTTCAATCAGATTGATCAGAGAATGGCTTCATAAATCAGTAAAATGTATAAAAAATACATTAGAAATTCTAAGGGCAACCTAAATTTCGACATTGCAACGGCGCTAACAAAAAAAAAAAAAAAAAAAAAACTTCGAATTGAATAAACGGAAGATTAATTTGAAGGTTTACCGGCAGAGATGAACTTAGTCGGAGGCTGTGGCTGCGAGCACCGACTTGGACAACAGTTGATCGTACAAGATTTTCTGCCTAAAAATGAGTGTGCTAACAGCAGCAAACAAATTTCTCACTTTACTGAATTAAGTTTTTTAATTAATTTTTTTATTTTTCTACTTGAATTTATATTTTTGGTTAAAATATGACTTTCAACCTTATTCTATTTTTATATATGAATTAATTCATTGTCAAAAGCTTTCAAATTAACTGAAATAATTCATTAGATATTAATTTGATTGTTTAGTGATAATTAAATTTTCTCTTCAGTTTGTACAATAAAAATATAATAACTTTTTAGTTTAATTTTAGCTTCTAAATTTTTAAAAGATTTAAAATTATCAAAATTTTCAAAATAATTTAAAATTGATTTTCATTAAAAATTTTCTGTTATATTTTTTTAAAAACTATTATTATCTTTCCCCTAAATTTTAAAAATGCGTTTACCTTTTGACTTTGTAACTGACTTTGTTTTATTTAAATTACTGGCATTGTTAAAAACATTTTAAAATGTGAAATTAAAACTAAACATTGACAATTTTAGGAACTAAAATAAAATAGACTAGAGAATTTAGAGAATAAAATTTGAGAGATTTTTTAGTATAAAAATTAGAGAAGAGTACGAATCCTACCTAGAATGCACTACTACTCTCAAATAAATTGAGAGCCAAATATTGATTTATAAAATTAAATTCATGAGGCTGGTGTTGAATTAGATAACTTTTTTGGTATCAACAAAGAGTTTGCCATAAACCAGACCAAAATGTTTGGTTGATTAATAATGGAATCGAACCAAATATATAACCGAAGTTTGTCTCAATTTTCTATCTTTTTATTCTCTACTTTACAAGGCAAGCTTCCTTTTTTAATAGGTCAAAAAAAAAAAATTGAATTGAAGACTCTTTGTTTGTGCTTTTGCATTTGGCATAATTTCTTCCAAAAGAAAGATTTAAAAAAAAAAACAAATAAAGTAGAGGTATATTGGGTATAGTATTAGTATAACAAGCATTCTATTTTACAAATTTCTTTACTCTAGAGGATGTGTAATTGTGGAAGAAGATACAAAGGCAATTGTGTATATCAACCAAAAACAAACAAAAAGTTGCCATCAAACTTGGAGATAGTATTTTTTTTTTAACATTCTAGCTCTTGATGAACTGTTATCTCCTGGAATACCTGCAATCTGTTTCTCCTCGTCAAGTTTACATTTTCTCCGGTTGCTAAGTCTTTCCTTGGCAGCAGCAGCAGCGAGGAGCTGCGGTTATCGCTGAAGTCTAGTATAGGCTGTTCATCGAAATATAAAGAGCGCCGAACTACTGGATTTCTCGATGAAAACAAAACCGAGTCTTTTGCTACATCTTTTATATCAAGTGAGCCAAATTTTATTACTTCGACCAGATTCTTGCTAGGACTATGATCCTGGTGGAGTATGTTGGAATTTAGATTTTCATCATTGAACTCTTCATTATCACTGCTGCTACTCCAATCGCCGCCAAATTGATTGACTTTGACTTTACATCTTCTGCTCGACAATGTTTCATATGATGTATCGACTTCCTTCTCATCGTCGACATCCTCCTCTTCTTCAACCATGTCTGCCCAACTCTTCTTCCCACCAACTGTTGATGAATTATGTTCTTCCTTCGGTAATGCGGCTTCTTCACACTCGATATCTCCACAAGAAATCTGTTTCCAGACTGCATCAAGATGTTGAGGTTCATTGCTCACTGCTGTGGAAAGTTCTGATCTTCGAGTATTTTCAGTGCTTGCTGGAGGCTCGAACGAAAGTTTTCGAATTGAACAACTGGGCGAGCCTCGGAAGCACATGGTCGCCTTTCTTTGATGTCCTCCATTAATATCCAATGAACAACTCCTTGGTTGTGTAAATGGAACTCCCAGTTCAACCGCATTAGTAGCTGCAGACTTATACTTCGGATCGTAATTTGAAGGCGTTTGAGTTCCTTCAGATTCAGAAGAAGCATATGCAGCAAAGCCATTGTCAAGACTTTGATCCTTCATTGAAGGATTCTTAAACAAAACTTTCCTACTACTTGAACCACCAGCTGTTCCTTTTTGCTGCCTCTGGTCATTCAGCCCGTGTCGAATATTGAATTCCCGAATGGAGTTTTTCGGTTGAGTGAATGGAACTTCGGCATTTCTTCTCGCTAGAATCGGAGATGAATACAATGAGCTGCTGCAGTTGAAACTCTCATCTTCTGTTCTCAATAAACCATCCTGCTCTTGGTTACTCTTCATTTTGATGGGAATAAAGGAGTTACTCACAGCTCCAAATGTCTTGTTCTCGTAGCGCCGACTATTTTCATTAATGTCCATCTCTTCGTCATCAGGGCTCCGCCTTGTGGATGCAGTAAACTGAGAAGAAACAGAAGTTCCAGCTGTAACAATCATGCCCTTCGAGGTTATCGTGGTCATGGTGGTGCTGTTATCTTTTTCCTGCCCTGTTGAATTTAGCGGAAACTTCGACTCTTTTTCGTCCAGCATGTGAGATGCACGTTCAAATGATTTGGCGTATGCATCTTTCATTGGCTTGCCTCCGGAAGAAGCTCTAACAGACTGAAGCAAAGACTTCGCTTCCACCAACCGATTCGTAAGGATCAGACAGATTGCAAGGTTGCACTTCTTGTTGTTATCCGACTCGAGAGACAAAGCTTTCCTGTAAGCAAAAATTACTTTCGGTTAAGAACTTATGAACTAACTATGCCTTGGATGTTAGATATCATGACAAAAGCTAGCTCTAAAGCACTAATTTGTTGGCTTTACGCACCAAATTCAGTCCAACGATAAATCTCAACCACACAGGATCATACGAGGAAACTGACTCACCGATAATAATCTTCAGCGACGTAGAAGCCGTCCAGCTGCAAGAAAGCCCATGCCAAGTTTCCAAGAACTCTGCGTTGGAAAAGAATCCATGTCAGTCTGATAATTGTATCGATCGGAAAGTAATCAAATTCATATAGCAACCTTGATTTCTCTTGATCAATGGTTATTTGCACTTTTTTCCCTTGAGATCTTACAGGCTTTGTCCTCTTCCCTCCAAAAACCGAGCCTTCTTCGATTTCTTTCAGTTTGCATTGAAGCATATCAATCTCTTCTTCTATCCTTCCGGATCTCTGCAAGAACATACAACTTCGATTGAAATATATGGAAAAGAAAAAACATATGTACTTCTGAACTTGTTTTATATATATGTGAGTGGGACGTCGCTAATACAATATTTGAATGTCAAGAAAATGAGCATGAAATTAATTCATAGGTAGGTGATAACCATGGAACTTTCGAACTCAAAATCAGTTTGACATACTTCTCTTAAACATCCCCATATCCATTAAATTGAGGCATTCAAAGAATTACCAGGATAAATAAACCACATTCATCAAAACAACAAAAGAAGTTCTAACCTTGTATAATTCAATCAAGACATTGTCAATAGATTCCTGAGAATCATAAGGGCAGAGATGGCGAAACGATTTGATCGCCTCAATTGCTTCATCCGAGCGATCCAACTGCTTCATCACTACAGCCATGTCTTTCAGTGCACTGTCCACTCGATCCCCGGTGTTTATCGCAGCCCAAAACAAAGATATAGCCCTACTCGGATCTTTGTCTATCAACTGCAGAAGCAAAAATATCCTAAAACTTAAACTTCCAGTGATTGTGTAAAATTATATCACAAAACACCAACATTTATAAAGCCCAAAATTGGCTCAAAAGTTCAGAACTTATGACACACTATGATCGCTTCTTTCTTTTTTTTTACAAACTTAATGAAAGAAGACACCACCTGATCAGCTAAATCAAACCCTAGTGTTCGGTATTAGTTTTTAAAGAGCATTTCAAATTAGAATTTACTAAATAATCTTTAAAAAACTACATTCAAACGAGCTTTTGACTGCTATCATTATCTCTAAATACTCAAAATAAATTTTTATTCTAAATTATAATTCGAAATGCTCTTAAAACAAACAAGTTTTTATCGTAAACAATACCCTTCTAAATACTCAAAATAAATTTTCATTCTAAATAGTCTTAAAAATACATCTACACAAACTTTTGAATGCAATCATTACTAATCATTTATTTCTAAATACTTAAAATAAATTCTCATTTTAAATACTCTTAAACCTACGTCTAAACAAGTTTTTTACGGCAATCATTACTTCTACGTGCTCAAAATATATCTTCATTCTAAATACTCTTAAAATCTCAGCTCAAACATCCCCATATCCAATTTCTTAAACAGAGAAACAATTTAAAATTTGCTATCTCTGATTCTCATTAATTCCCAAGAAACTGACTTGAAACGGAACGAACGATCTTCAATTCAAGAACCAGAAACTTCGAAATCAAAACATCAAAACACAAAAAAAAAAAAACAGACCCACCAAAATCCAGAGAGCAGAATTCCGTACCAATCAACAGAAGAACTCAAACCCAAAATTCAAACTCTTCACGAACCTGAACTTGTTTTGCCTTAACATAGGGAGAGTCCCCAGCCGGAACTTTGTGAATGACATGAAAAAGATCAGATTTGTTCGAAGAATTGAGGGACGAGGACGATCTTTTCCTCTCCGAAAACGCCGCCGCTTTGGGTGACCGGAAAGGCCTCGATTTCCACGAGGGAGGAGGGGTAGAAAACCCCCTGCCAGGAAAATTGTTCTTGTTCCCGCTGTTTGTCCACATGAAACTCGACTAAATTTTCCCGAGAAAAATTTAGCAGTTTCACTTTCTTGCTCTAGAAAATCACCGAGAAAATCGAGTCTTCTTTTCAGGGTTTTTGGAATTTCCTTCTTGTGTCGGAATATTTTTTCTTTGGATCTTTTGCATGGGGTTATTCTGATTCGAACAAATACAGAGAGAAGCTTACTGAAAAGGCGTGAAAGATAAGCGATGATGGTGTCCTGAATGTGGGAAAAAGTAGCCGTTTCATTAATTACTAGCCGTTGAGAATTTCGATGCGCCACACGTGTGGGGTTTGAAGTGACGTGTTATCTCTTCATATTGGTCGGGTCGGGTCACATTCCGGTTCGGACTTTTTCACGTGAATTTTTTTTTTTTTTTTTAAATAGAAAACATTTTGGAGTGTACTAGAATGAAGATGAGGATAAATAGCACAACCTAATATTGTAATGCAATTGACGTTCATATTGAAATTGGATTGAGAAGTGAATGATTAGCGAATGCAAACTTGATGAGTTGAAAATTATTTTTTAAA
>JBBMEG010000005.1:5320442-5341222 GCA_037832605.1 Cyclanthera cordifolia | reverse complement strand
AAAGATAGATCTTATGGTACTTCTTTACCCATAACCTATGATGTTTATAACATTTATGGCATCATGTTTTCCTTTAAAAAAGACTACTGCATTAGAGCGCCCAAAAAACTGCATTATTATTTCAATTTCTTTTATTTTTTTAGTTCATATTATTTCTACAAATACTGTGGTTGATTTCATCATATCAATAGTAGATGACTGTACTAAATGAAGCTTTGGACGCAACTAGGAAGTGACCCGGCATCAGGTTATAGCTCGTTGTCGCCGGAGTAAACGTGACGGAAAACACAGGAGAAGTCCTTGTTTTCATATCCATCCTCGCACAGCTTTTTGTATCTGACAAATGATGATGAATTTACATGAAATTGGCATTTATCAATAGGATAAAGATTCTTATGAGATTATAGCAAGATGAAAGAAGATGAAAACCAGGTGTTAATAGGACAGAGCAGAAAGGAGGAAAAAGAAAGAGAAGATTCAATTTGTTCATTTAGGGAAGGTTTGAAAGTTGAATTTTTATAAATAAATGGGTGCAACTGTTTCATGGTAGGGCTGTTATTAGGAATAGTTTAGGGATATTTTTAGTAAATATCTAAGGGAGTTTGTTTGAGGATGGGTATGGAAGACAATGTATTATAGCCATTTTGATACTAGACTAGAGAACGAGAAGTTTCAATTACCTACAACTACAATAACTTGGTTTATCTTGATTGTTTTGATATTATAATAGAGTTCAAGTTATTTTTCTTATTCAGATCCTATCATTTTAGGCAAAATTTTGAGGGTATAATTTTTAGTTTACCGTTAAAACTTCAGGAGTGTAATCCTAATAGCAAAAAAGATGGTTTAGACAATCTGTTGAACAAGAGAAAGATCGTTGGTATATAAATGACATTAATTGTCTCCAATCATATAGGTGGTGTCGATGAAACAAAAATCAAAACTATAAAGTTTTATAATGGATAGAATACCATTTTGTTTTCTAAACTTTCACATTAATTTT
Source organism: Cyclanthera cordifolia (assembly GCA_037832605.1). Lineage (NCBI taxonomy): Eukaryota > Viridiplantae > Streptophyta > Magnoliopsida > Cucurbitales > Cucurbitaceae > Cyclanthera > Cyclanthera cordifolia. The sequence goes on along the minus strand of JBBMEG010000005.1, from coordinate 5,340,219 downwards.
ATTGTCTCCGGACTTTTCAAAAGTCTAATTTTAGTCGTATAGTTTCAAAAAAAAAAAACTTAAAATTAGTTCTTATACTAAATTTGAAGTTAATAATAATTGAAATTGGTTGAACAATGTTAATAATTGTAATAAAATAAAAGATAAAATGCGAAGACATTTTGAATTTATAAAGAAATATATAAATTTTTTTTTTTAATAAATTAAGTACCAAGTTTAAATTTTTTCAAGAGTTCAGAGATCAAAACGAAACAAGTTTCATGAATTAAAATTAAATTTTTTTTAAATTTATGGACTAAAATGAAACAAATGTAAAAGTTTACGACTAAAATTAAACTTTTGAAATTTTAAAAATCAAAATAGAAAAAGTAAAATTTCATGATCAAAATGATATTTTAGGCTTATATTTTTCAAAAACGGCAATATTATATAGATCTGCGGAGGGTTCATGTCCTTATCAAAGAAAAACAATAAAAAAAGAGAGAATGGAAGAAGAAAAAGGAGAAAAAGAAATAAGTTTATTTTTTTCACTTTCTAAACTTACATCTCTTGCGTCAGGGAGGTCAGTGGATGTTTGAGGCCAATTTCACCAGCCGATGCTGCTGCAAGGTTTAGATCTTTAGCCTGCGTTGAACAACTAAATCCTTTAAACCGGTGAAAAAATGTTTTGTTCATTAAAAATGTTTTATAAAAAAAAAATGTTATCCGAAGATTCAAGAAACACTTAAATACACTCAAGGAAGCCATCAATAGAACTATTTCCTTAAACCTGAGGAGCTTAGATTGTCCGATTCTAAAATCAATGGACGAAATGACACAATCTTCCAAACTAAAAAGACCAAACAGGTAATTGCTCAAAAATAATTTTAACGAACGTATTTTCTCAACGATCCAAGCTATCATGGGAGTGATTGTATTTTGGGATCGATGAGAAGAGAGAAGAAGAGAGGAGAGGAGAGGAACTATGGAGCAGAAGAGAAAATGGGATAATTTGAAGATATGAAATACTAATTTAAATATCGATGTTTTAGAGAGAAGAGGTTGTAAATTTTTTTTTTGTATTTTGTGTTTAGGAGAGAACATATTTATTTTAGATAGAATTTGATATAAAATTTGATTTGATGTTTGAAGGGAGGTTAGAGAGAAATTGAAGAGAGGTTGAAAGGGAGCTAAGGAGAGATTATGATGTACTAAAAATAAACAAGAAGTTAAAATCATCCTCTTCCTCTGCTTTAAATCCAATCACAATGTCATTTAACAGGGCACCATAACTACCCATATTTTCTTAACAGATTGGAAGTGGCGTTCAACAGAAAAATGAAGCATCATACGAGCCATAAACTCACTAAAAAGCACTATAGCATATGTTTCCAGGGATATTAATGACATATACATCACCTTTAAAGAATAAACAGGTTTAAATAACTTTACCATAAGCTTTGATGCGAATCCACCATTATAATCTCTTGCCGAGGGCACCTCCTCCATCACTCCAGGAACTGGATTGTAACTTTCACTATCATGTGGCGATTAATCGGCATTTGTTTTTGGTAAGAAATCAAATTTACATTGAGAATGAAAAATGTACGAAAAAGTAAAGCCACAAAAAAGGAAGCCTGGACCCAAACAAAAGAAACGGACTCCAATCCAAGTGGATTAAACCAACTTCGTATTACTTAGCATTAATCAACTTTCATTAATGGATAACAATTTGATCTACTAAATCATCATGAATTGAAAGTCATCATGGTCAATTGGTCCAGAGAGTATTGGGAATTAAGAGGTTATGGATTAAAAGTCACCTATCTAAAAATTAATTTACCACAAATTTTGTTGAAAATCAAATGTAGTAGAGTTCAGCAGTTGTCTTGAGAGAATAGACGAACTGTGCATATAAGTTGACCTAAGATATTGCTTCTCCTTGTTGAAGATCTCATTATTATACATTGGAAAAGTGGAAAGTCTTCCAAGTATTTATAAAATAAGGTGAGCTACTCGTCTGATTGTCAATTAATTTTGAGATGGATGTCCACACTTTCTAATACTCCCCGATGCTATGAAGCCATTTTAGTTTGAAAATTTCACAGAAAAAACTTCAACCATCCTATGTCTAGGCAGATGATTAAAAAAATGAATTTAAATAACAACATTAATTGTATATTCCTTTTTTTATTTTTTTAAAAACAATTTCATTGATAAATAAAATAAAGGAGAAAAAATTCCGAGCACCTAGAGGTGATTTGCAAGAAAGATTTTCTAAGTTGAATCCTCGGAGATGTAAATATTACAATGATCTCATCAGAGTAACGTACATACCTACTCCAACAGCGAGCACTTGATGAATTGAAAACTTTTGTAAGAGTTTTTGAAGATATTCCAAGAGACTGGCCTAGAGCCAAAGCTTCTGAAACACCCACCATACTCACAGCCATTGCCAAGTTGTTGCAAATCTTTGCTGCCTACCACAAATCAACGCTACAAATATCAGAGTTGAGCAGATTAAGAAAAGATTAAGCTCCAGCAGTCCTTCCATTTTAAATTGTTGAAAACTTTGGTTTTCTTTTTTTTAAATAAATGAGCATTACAACACAAGAGAAGGTTCTTTTCAAAGCTGATCAAGTCTCCCTTAAATTTCCAATCAAGATAATGTGAGACAAATTTTTCATAATATAAAGACTACAACCGAGAAACTAGTTTTCTCATTTTCTCGTTTATTAAGCAACTACAGAATACTTTTATTTAGTATGCCATCAAGACTCTAAACGCTGTAGCTACAATCGTTTATGGAACTCATGCAGCTTTAATCATCAGAGATTACAAAAATAAAACTAAATTAAAGGAGAGGGATGAAACTTACGGAACCATTTCCAGCTCCACCACAGTAAACTGAATTTTTGCCCATTGAAAGGAACAAGGCTTTGGCAGCATAGTAAGCTTTCTCAGGACCACCAACCTAAGGATATGTCATCTCTTGGTCACAAATTGGCATGGGATGAAAAAAAAAAAGAAAAAAAAAAGAAAACAAAGCTCATGAAGAAAAACAGAACCACGAGACAAACCTAGAATCTCATTACAAAGAGACTTCTAGGCTTAAAATTATAAATGCCACCTATAATATGTGGTCATCTATCCCCAAGGGGTGGCGCAGTTGGTTGAAGACTTGGGCTCGAGAGGTGTGCTCCCTCTCGATTCTAGGTTCGAGACCTATCTGTGACAATAGTTTGTAGTCTCCACTTTCTTGATCGATGTATTTAGGTATCGGGCCTAGGGACGGGTATGGTTACCCGGGTATTGTGTAAAATAGTTATCTCAAAAAAAAAAAAAAATGTGGCCAACTAGAAAATTGCTCTATTTTAAGCCGTTGTTTACATTTTTGTTGAAAAAATAAAGCACTTAGAATGTTACTTCAAAACTAGTCCAATCTAAAAAATAATTATAAATAAAGTCAGTTTCAAAAAAATTAGCATATTAATGAGTATTATCACGTATTTTTTTATAAGCCAATATTAATAATTATATACGTAAATATTTTAAATTTTGACTATATTTATAAATATTTTGTGAGAATAGCACATCCACCTCAATTTTTTTTTTTTTATGATTGAGAATTGAGGTTTTGCTCTCATATATGTGGACCACTAGAACCCATCCCAAGGCTCGGACCTGAGAAACATTAAGGAATTTTACGATTAAATTCGGATCTTGAACTTGAAATCTTCAGGAAAGCGTACCTTGGAGACCCAAGGCTTAACCTATCCTTTAGGATCCCTGGTTTAATAGAAGAATAAAAAAATACATAGAATAAAGAAGCTTATCCACCAAGATTCAACACATACGAAGATACAAAAATGAAATTATACCATGAACGTCAGTGTACCAGAATCAGCAGCAAGAACTCCTCCAGATACAGGGGCGTCCAACATGACAGGGTTTTCCCAAGAATCTACGAATAAAATCAGTCATAAGATACAATGATTTAAATTGAGGACTGAGAAATTGAATTTCTTTTAATGGTGGCTGGCTCTGGCTCGTTGAATTGTAAGAAAATAGATGCACAAATGATTTCAATAAAGAATATCATGTTATGGATCAAAAAAAAATTACAGGAAGTTGCGAAATAAACGAAAACAAAACGGAGAGAGAACCATTCATGGAGGCAGTGATTGTCATAAATATGAAACCTCCCCCTAATCATATCCTTCCCCTGCCTACTCAACAAATTGACAGAAGGGAACCATCTTATGTAACTTTTAGTTCATATCAAGTGTGAATTTATTCGATCTTAAAAAAAAAAAGTATGAAGCAATTCCTGGTTCAAACGACTATACGATGTCTTAAATAATAAAGCCATTTATACCAAACGAGATTTTGAATTTTCACAGTCAAACTATTAGAAAGTGTTGACATCCATGTCAAAACCAATTGGAATGAAAGGAGTAGTCCACCTATCTTATAACTGTTAGAGCGTTTTCTCATTTTTTCAATGTGGGATAATAGTGGGATCCTTAACACGCCCTCTCAAGAATGCACTCTTTTGAGTTTACTGATCTTAAATCTTCTGATTTTCCATTAACCTTCAACAAATATATATAATACATGGAATATCAAATCTTGAAATATCACTTAACAAATATAGATAATATCTAACCAATATCTTAAATATCTAATAATATTCAAATACTAATTCTAACAAATATAGAGAATATCTCAAAGGATATGTATTTCTAACAAAACACAAGTTCCAATATGAGCCATATTGTACTTAATTACTGATGGCCTAATTCCTAACAACATTAATTGAGGGTTCACATTGCCCACGAGTCTAACTTGGCTTCTAGTATTTAGATTCAGATACAAGTACCTCTCTTTTCCTTTAAAATCCGGTTAGATACAATTGCTGAAAGCTCTCTTGATGTCCGTGGATCAATGGTGGAGGAGTCTATTAATAACCATGGCCTTATATGATAGCCACCATGGAGCAAACCATGTGAACCATTATACACATCAAGCACCTGCATGCATAAATCAGAATGTTTACAATTCGTTGTTTCGTAAAGTAGTTGACTATCTGTATAACTGAGAACTGATATTTACGGGCTACTGAGGAATTAATGATTCATAATCGCTTAAGTATTCTACAAGCATTACAACAGCATTCAAAGGAGTGAAAGAAAATCATAAAATCCTATAAACATTCAGCAGCAAAAATAAATAACTAAATGTTTGTTTTATTTATAATGTGTATATATATATATATATAATGGAAAAAACTGTATTTGTCTAATGTTTCTTTTCTTATTCATCTCATTATTCTAGAAAAAGGATGTAAAAAGTTGAAAGAAAATATCTCAAACTTGTGAGCTTGAAAATTTACAAACTACCGATATTGATTGAAAAGGGTTTTTACAAGGGTTTCGGACTTTTAAAGCCCACTACATTGCACTTTGGTACGTATATTAATTCATGTTCTCCAAAAGATTGTAGATTGAGATAATAGTATTCTTTCCTCCCCCCCTCCCATACCAATGTCATGTTTAAGCCAGAAATCTCACAATAATTGCATGTACATACCTAAAAGAGCTTAAATATTCCTATCATAGAACATAATGTTCCAATTTGAATGAAAAAGAATATAACGTAAGGTCAAACCATACAACATGCAAGTCATAGCCTAATAAAATAAATAAAGAGGTAATAAATGCAGGTAACGTAATAGACCACATTCGGAAGGAAAGGGAGAAAACAGGTCATAACTCACATGAGAAGGAGAGGGTAGCATTGTAATGACAACGTCCGAAGCTTCTGCAACTTCAAAAGGTGTTTCTTTGGTGGCAATGCCCATATCTGAGTACTTCTCCATGGCATTGCAGTTTCTAATAGGAAACAGGCAAATTTACATAAAATAAGTATCATATTTTCAACATCTTCTGGCTTTTTTTTTTTTTTTTTTCGGTTTTACAAAGCTGGAGAGCAAGTTATAAAGATGCTGTTTAAACTTTCTAACCATTTGAAATATTTGTTTCGATTAAAATAGATTTCTCAATCGCGAACAAGAGCATAGGTATGTAAGTGTGTGCTTGTCACTATGAGGTTCAAATCTCCTATTTGAGCTGAAAAAAAAAATAGGTTTCTCAATCGACCAGTATCCCGAAAGATTTAAGCCATCAAACCATTAAATACTTCTGGAAAAAGAGGGACAGTTTATCAAAATCTTTAGAGTAGCCAATAGTTGCAAGCAACAGAAGATTCATCATTCAAGTACATTACATGTCATGTACAACCATTTTGTATCCAGCCTTTATTAGATTATTTGCCATTCTGGATCCCATATTTCCCAGTCCGATGAATCCAACACTCTGCAAAAACACTGGGATCGTGAGAGAAAATGATCCACATTCCCTAACTATTGAATTGAGGAACCAAAAATATAGATTTAATTAAAAATAAGCCACATTTTGTCAAGTCATAAAATATATGCATTTTTATTGAAACGGAATATTCGTTTGAGTTTATGGGTTCTGTTAACATATTAGAAAGTGTGGCATCTATCTCAAAATCAATTGACAAGGGTAAGCCACCTTATTTTATAAACGCTCGGAAGACTTTTAACTTTTTCAATATGGGATAATGAGTTTCTAACGTTAAGAAATTGAGATGAAAGCTTTGCTTAAATCACAGAAATTAAAGATGAGATTTGACTTAAATTTAAATAATCAAAATCAATCCAGTTAAAGATATAACAAACTTCAGGTTCAAGCTTTCAATTAACCTGATCGCTGCAAAACATCAGTAGGATATGAAAAATCACATCATCTGAAACAAAAAGCATTCACTTAAACTTTGAAATACTTCCATTAGTTCAAACCGCAGGTTTCGTAGTTCACTGAATTCCTAAAATGACCGATCATCATTCGACGCTACGGGCAAAAAATTACCTTATAGAACGAGAGTGAAAAACAAAAAACCTATACCATAATTTATCTCAACAACCAAGCAAATGCAGATAAACAAATAATTCCGAAGATGAACAGAGCTTGCCTGGAACAAAGCCGAAGCATCAGCAGAGAAGAATCTACGCACAGAAGGAGTCTCGATCCCGACTGGAAAGGTTTTGAGATAAGATTTGCTCATGCACTGCACGAAAGAAGCTCTGGCTCTGGAAATCGCCATTGATAGATATTTCACTTCAGTTCAAGGATGCGTGGTGAACGGCAAATGCTGCCGGCGATGGAAAACAAAGAAGAAGTGATCAGAGAAAAAATCATTTCTATGAAACAAATTAAAAACCTATAAATAAAATTTGCAAATCAATAATTAAGAACTGATCCGTCTTTGGATTGGCTTTCCCTTCCTGCGGGTTTACGACAGTGTCCTATGGTTTGACTCTGACGTCGGCACCTTCGCTGGATAGCGTTGATCCGACACGTCGTTGCTGATCTTTTGTCCAATGATGAAGTACAGAAAAATAAGTCTCGAAAATTCAAAGTAAGTTTTATTTATGATTGTTTTGAAATTTTCTTTTGCGTTTAAAATTGTTTGAAAAATAGGCTGTCAAATTTCCTACTATCAAGAGATGGAAATTGAGTGTTGGTGAAAAAGTTAAAATTTATTTTTTATAATTAAAAAAAATAAAATTTAGTATGATTTGATAAAACTTAGAAGAATAGTTAATGGCGTTTGAGAGACGAAAATGAAGATTGTATGATTACGTAGAAGTAAACGAATTTATTATTAGGTCTCAAATATACTTCTATACAATCTTCACTTTCAAAAGAACATCCATTTATGATGTTATAATTATATCAATATTTTAAGACCATGTTTGGCAACAACAAAAAGGGGAACATAAAGAAATTGAAAGTAAATTAGTAATTGATTTGATATCAGTCTTATCTTATTTATTATCATTAATTTAGAGATTGATGTATACATTTTTAATATAGTATTAGAACTCATTAAGTTCAATCAGCTTTTCAATTCAATAAAAAGGAAATTAAAATTTAATAGATAAGAGAAGCTACTTCTTTGATTGTACTTCCTAAATATAATTCCATTTTTTTGTAAGTTAGTACATAATTCTTTTTGGTGTAAGGGTTTTATTTCCTTCAAACTTGTGAGTATTCATTTGATTGGCTTTGCACCAAGTTTAATAAAAGTTTTTCATCAAAAAAATTAATTAATTAATTAAAAGAAAAAAAAAAAAAAAAAAAAAAACCCAACAAAACCAGAAGAGAAAAAAAAAGAAGCAATAGGCCTGAAGTTAACAATTAAAAAATTAAATTAAAAAAACATAGTGGAAGGGACAAAATGTGGGAATTTCTTGTATTCATTAAAGCATGTCCCATTTTTTACAACTTTCAGTACAACTGATTACACTAACAAGGTCAATGAAACTGAGGGAATGGAATGGAAGAAGCTCTTCCTTCATCTACCTCAGAAAATAGAGTCTAATCTAATTCAGAAATGAGAAGCTAATGAGACATTAAATTCCTAATTAAAAAAATATATATCAAACAAAAGAAACTCCAGCCTCTATCTATATGGAGGAAAGATCTTCATATATAGCCTTGATACCTGGTCTTTCCGATACAGTCCGAATACATCGTAAAGCTATACCGAGCACATCCTTCATACCCTTCTCTGCTACTGCATTGCTCATTTCGGGCAACAATATAGTGTCGAAACAGTTAGAGCCCCGGCCTTCGAGCACATGTAAACGCACCCAATCTGTTAGATCAACCCCTCCATCTTCACCAGATATCACATCACCGGCACATCTTCCAGCTAGAAGTTCCAAAAGTATAACTCCAAATGCATAGACATCAGACTTGAAGGAGGGCTGTGGCTTTTTGGAAGCTGCTAACTCTGGGGCTCGATAGCCTAGCACCCCAGCGTCGAGAATCTGTTCTATGGTGCCAGCATTAGTCATGAGGCGATGGAGACAATAATCAGCTACACGAGCATTCAGGTCAGCACCATCTAGTAGTATATTTGTTGCTTTAAGGTTCCCATGTGGAACAACTCGGTCGAAATGGAGATAGTTCAAGCCACGTGCTATATCAACAGCTATCTTGAGCCTTTGGGCCCACGTCAAAGGACCTTTTCTTCCCGGACGATCTGAAATGAAGTTTTATTTGTAGAAAATCATTCAAGACAGAAGCAAGATAGAATCATCTGAAGACTCAAAACTACATTGCCAAAATGAAGTGTCAAAATGAACTACGTTGCTCAATGTTGTCATATTGTACAAAATAAAGTGTGCTTCTAACTACTTACAAGCCCTTTTTCTAATAAATTAGCTACTAATCAATTCTTACAAATTGAATGTAACATATAAACAAAAAAATGTTGGTCTGTTTCAACTTTTCCAGTCTTCTCTATGTGTAGTAGTACAGAATCACAAGCTTTACAAGTTCAACTCTATAGAGTTTTTTTTATTTGGCAATTTTGATTAAGAAGCTAAAGCAATGAATGAAAATAATAAGTAAAACCAGAAAGGAAAAATGAATTGAGTAAAGAGTTACCATATAGAAAGGTTGCAAGACTTCCGGGTGAGATATAGTCAGAAAGAATGAGCTTCTCATGCTGCGTGGGACCCCAATAATACCCTCTCAAGCCAACGACATTCGGATGCCTGATGTTTGCAAACTTTTTAGCCTCCTTAGCAAATTCCTTTCGCTGCTTCGCTACTCCTTCTCTCAACCACTTGACTGTTAAGAACATCCCACTCTCTAGTGTTGCCCTGTAAGATGTACCATGGCTGCTTCTCCCTAACACTTCAGCTGGAGCTCTGGATAGTTCCTCCGGTGTCAATGAAATGGAGTCATCGAGAAAATAAAGTTCCCCAACCAAACGATCGGGTGATCTAACATCTAGTCTAGCAAGGCTTTCAGCAGTAAATGAATCACCCGAATCAGGTGACCAAGAGAAATGACTGTTTTTTGCTGGAGAGAAACCAGTTCCTGCTGCTAGTTTCTCATCAGGACTGATTATCTCGGACGAAGACCCTTTCCTTGAAGTCACAAGGTCCTCAGCCGAAACGACCAAATTTCTACCGACTCCAGTTCCACCAATGCCGGAGGAGCTTAGAGAACCAGGTTTACGCATGTCCTTAATTGGCGCAAGCTCAGGTGGATTTTTCCTTGATATGCAGATGTAATGAAAGAAGATAGCAAGGAGGATAATAATAACCAATGCAATCACACATGACACTATAATTATTACTTTTACTATTGTGTTCATTCTCTTTCTCCCTAATCGATCATCTGGATTATTGCTTGATCCAGGACCATTTGGAAGAATCAGTCTTGAATTTCCAGGATAGAATGCAGAACGTGGAAATTTTCTCAGATTTTCCGGGACAGTTCCCGAAATATCATTAGATGAAACATTGAAGTTCTGAATATCACTCGACAAGTTGCTTGGAAGCGAACCAGTGAAATGATTCTGTGATATATCTAATGAGATCAAAGCGCTCAGATCCGACATTGATGTAGGCAAGGAACCAGAAAAGTTGTTTCCCGCAATATTCAGCAGTGTAAGGCCAGTTAAAGATATAAATTGATCCGGAAAATAGCCACTGAGCAGATTATGAGAAAGATCAAGAACCTCCAGGTTTGCTTGACCAGGGGAAGGAAGCAAGAACTTAACAGTGCCATCGAGTAAGTTATTTTCCAGATAGAGTTGTTCTAATGTGGGCATTGTAAGCAAATTAGCTAACAAAGGTCCCCCAAACTGGTTAGAGCTCAGATCAAGGACTCGAAGCTTCGGATACTTAGTAATAGCACTAGGGAGTGAACTACTCAGATGATTGTGAGACAAGTTTAGAAAATTTAACCGCAAGAACTGAGGAGTTGCATCAGGGATCGGCCCTTCCAAAAAATTCTGACTGAGATCAAGGATTTCAAGGCTACCCCATTTGATCATTTTTGTTAAATTTCCCCCAAATTTGTTGTTTGAGAGATCAAGCACAACACAACTTCCAGTCAGCAATGGAAGTTCACCAGTAAGCTGATTCGACGAAAGATTGAGGACAAGTAGGGTGGTCGACGTGATCAAACTTATTGGCCCTGAATAATAATAATTAAAGTAGAATCACATAAACTATGATAAAGATTATATGGAACTATTTATAATGTTAAAGTAATGTAAGTAGAAGCAAGTCAGATACCTGAGAGATTGTTGGCACTCAAATCCAGTTCAGTTAGAACTGAAGCATCACCTTTTAATAGATTATTAGGAATATCTCCTGAAAATCTATTGTTGCTCAGTTTCAAGGTTTGGAGATCATACACAAAACTAAAACCAGGCAGCTCTCCTGAAAGCTGATTATAGCTTAAATCCAATGTTTTCAAGTTTTCAAACACCGATAACTCACCTCCGTTGACCAATGATCCAGTAAGCAGATTGTGACTAAGGTTTAAATACTTAATAGTATCAGAAATTCGAGGCAAGAACATTCCATGCTCTGAGTCAGAGCTGGTTAGCATGTTGGAACTAAAGTCAACATAATTGGCTTCAGACAAATGAAAAAATTCAACCTCTAGAGTGCCATCAAGCATATTACAATGCAAGTCAAGCACTTCAAGATCTGAAAGGAGCTCAAAACCTTTTGGAATCCTCTTAGTAAAACCATTGAATGATAGATTTAGATAAACCAAGTTTGTCAGCTTAGTCAATGCTGTAGGCAGTGATCCATAAAAAGAGTTACGACTCAAATCCAATGATCTAATTGATTGAAGACCAGCAATTGGATCGAGAGTACCCGAGAAATTGTTCCCGGATAACGATAGGTTCTGCAAGCTTGTTGACATACCAATCCCCTGTGGTAAAGATGAAGAAAACAGGTTGTTCGAGATATCAAGGAACTCGAGACTTCGAAACTCGGCTATATTGTCAGGCAACTTCCCCGTTATCAAATTGTTTGATAAGGAAAGCTTTGAAAGTTTAGTAAGGTTTGAAAACACAGTTAAGTCTACATCAGCAGAAAGCCCCAAACTCTCCAAAACCACTCCAACAACACTTCCACTGTTGCAGACAATCCCATTCCAAGAAGATGGGCAGCCATTAAAATCAATGGACTCGTCATTCCATGAGCCAACAATAAACCCTGTGGGGTCATGCTTGATACCCTTCTTGAACTCAAGCAGAGCCAAGATATCTTGTGAAGGGAGCTGAGCCACTGTAGAAACAAGCAAGAAGGACACTAACAAAATTTGAAAGGCCCTCATTTCAATGCTACTCAAAATTACTTTCTAAGTAGAGGGTAAATCTCCAGGAAAAACAAGCTATGAATTCTTAGAAGCAGTGAGCTCAAACTCAAAATTATACACAAATAAAGAAAGAAACGTACAACAAGCTCACAACCAAAATACAGAAATGCAGTAGCTAAATGGCATTCCGACTACAGCCACACACATTGTGATTTCTACAGCATACAGACAAAGACCAAAACAAGCAAAACAAATAGCACAAGCTCGGTAGTTTCAGAGAATCAGCACAGAAAATACAGCATTTCCCCTGCAAAAAAACCCTTAACCAAAATCCTCAAGGGAAAAACAAAAAATAACTTGGGATTTCAGAGAAATGAAGAGCAAAAGGCTAATGCATACACATTCTCACTGGCTTGAAACAAACTGCAACAAGCATAACAAACCCAGAAAGAAGAAGAAGAAGAAGAAGAGAGAAATGGGTTTGCAAATAAAGAAGTAGGGAGCATTAATGAAGATGGGGCCAAGAGATTATCTCACTCAAAAACCCTAAAAGGAACTTGAGTTCTTTCATTAATGGAGGGCCTAGAGGAACGACGGTTCAATCAAAGAAAATGCCTTTACTCAAGCGAGTGCAGGTGAGTGACCCAATCAAGAACCCCACTGTTCTTTAGCAAAATTACGGATTAAAAGAAAAAAAAAATTATGGGGAAATCAAATAATAAAAAAAAGCCCCATAAATTTAGATTCCTTCTTTTGAGAAGGATCAGTGTCAGCTCAGCAGACAGCAAACAAGGCGAGTACGCGGGAAAATTCTGTATAATTTCGTGGGTAAATGGAGTATTTACCCGCCAACTTCCAAGATGGATTTTTTTTTTTTTAAGAACGAAAATTCTGTTTTGGCTTCAATTTATAGTAGTTATGAATAGTAACAATATATCTTAATTGAATTTAAAAAAAAAAAAAAAACAGTATATTTTAACGAGGTGAAATTTAATAATAGATTGAAGCTGGACAATGTAATGATTAGCTTGTTGAATTTAAACTGCAGTGCAAGATGAATTGTACATTAATTTATAGATACATTTATAAGTGTAAGAACAACGTGAGAACTAGTCTCACCTCTAGTTTATAGATATATATAGTAACTAGTTTTAATTATTGTTCCTATTGACATACTTGGATTTATTAAATTTTTTCAATACATGTAAATTAATAATTGAAATTTTTGAAATGTAATTTACTAAGCTCAAAACATGTCAATACAAATGCAATAGTTGCATTTACTACATGAAAAAACACACAAAAATGTTATTTCTACCGTATACTACCCAATATGCAAGGCATATAATTATTTGAGAATAATAGTGTTTTCTACTTATGATATGATCATCCTCTCCTAATTTGTACTTAAAAAAACTTAATATTAAGTGATTGAAAGATATGAATATGTTGTTAAAAAAGCTTAAATATCACATCAGGAAAAGTTTATAACTTCTCATGCCAATTATAATGATATTTTTCACTGATTATAATAAAAATGTTATAATAACATATACTCAAATTATAAGCTACATTTACAACAATATTCCAATTTATTAAAGCCTCAATTGTAAAATGAATTGTTTAAAATTTTACATTTTGAGGGAAGGTATGTAGTTTCAATCAATAAAAGTTATTATTAAGCTAAATTTTAGAACACACACATTTTTTTTTTCTATTATTTATGAATAAAATAGTGAGTAAGTAAATGATATTTTCCATTAATAATAAAAAGAGGGAATTCTATGACGTCAGAAAAAATAAATAAATAACTGCAAGCATAAATAAAAACTGATTGTAAAAATTGAAAATTGAATTAACAAAATATTATATTAGGTATGAAATATTAAAAAAAAAAAAACTATAAAAAAAAAAAAAAAAAAGTAGTTGACATGTTTCATTTCTTTGGATATATAGTTCACATCACTATTCAATCTATGTATAATTTGTGATCTCCTCTCTTTGAATTGCAATCTAACAAAAACTACCAAAATTAAAATACCAGTGCAATTTTTTTGCTATAATAAATTTTTAATAATTATAAAAATTATTGTTGTCATTTTCTAATAAAATTAGGGAAATACTTGCCCAAAAAAAAAAAAAAAGCCACGTAGGACAGTGAGACCCACCATTTGCCTTTTGACCAGGGTTTTTCGCTCACACATTCCCATTGGTTCAGTGTAAGCGAATTAAGTGCAAGGCATAATTGTAGGACCCACTAAACAACGAATCAAAATGTGCCACGTAGATTAATCTGTCTTTATTGTGCAGATCTTACCATGGTGCTGTGATTAATGTGAAAAACTCGGGTCCCTACTAATAAAAAAAAACTGTTTTTTTTTTTTAAATAATCAAAAAAAGCTTTTTTGGTTTTTAATTGAAATTGTCTTTTCACAATTTTTTTTTCCTTTTCCTTTTTGGAAAATCTTTTTCAAAAGAAACGTTAGATGTGGATAATTCATTATTAATATGATTAGTTCATACTATTTCAATTTTTCCAATTCTAGATAATTAATCACTACCAAATGAGATTGAAAAAATAAGGAATAGATAATTATAAAAGCTGAATATACGACCGTCTCTCGAATTCTTTAAATTTCAGGTTTATTATTTTTAAATTAATATCGTTAATAATACAAATATAAATATAGTTCAACATGTATAAATCCATACTTATAACTAAAATACTTAAAATCTCCATTCACGATTATTATTGAACTTAAAAATTTTACATTACTTACAAAAGATTTTATATATGTACATAGGATTGGGAAATTCGAACGACAAATCTGATGTCATTCTTGCATTCAAATATTAATTAAGTAATGTTTATTTTGATTGAAAGATTATAAATATTAGTTTTATTTATGAGTTTTCTTGATTAATTATTTATTTCGTCAAATGATTTCCAGTCCAAGTTGATTTTTTGTAACAAAAACGTTTTTAAACATTTTATTTTAACTGTGAAAACAAAATGTAATGACAACGATCAATATATGCAAGTTAGAGAATTCAAAGATCATGTTTCAAAATTTAGAATACTCAACGACAAAGACTCGCTCAAAACGATTGTCTATTCGTATATAAGTTGAAAGATTCAATCACCATTCGTCTGAGAATTAACAAGCTCAAGCCCTCAAAACCTCTTCAAATTAATTCCACATCTCAAAAAAAAAAAGAGAGAGAGAGATGAACATTAGATATTGTAACACACGCAAATATTAAAAATCAATATATACACATATCTTGCTTTGATTGCAATAAAATCTCGTTTGAACAAAAGTGTGAATATATATATAAAAAATTCAAACAATATTTGAGAATGAATCATATTTAGAAGTTATACATGTCAATTAAGTTTGAATTGAACTAATGGAGATGTATTTTTCATACAACAAACTATCACGTTTAATGAAAAACAATGTTGGGTACTATAAAACACTCAGCAGGATCTCAAGTTCGAAACTTAAAAATAATTAAATGACAACAATGTTCATGCCTATAAAATAAAATAATAAAACCAATGTCCTTTAAGCATCAAATTAAAAAGAAGAATAACCATGTCAAATTAATCTCAACAAAAGGAAAAACATATCAAATTATTGAAGAATGTCAAGACATGTGATACATTTAGATAGCCATCAAAACTTTTCATTTTAAAAAAATAAAAATAATAAAGGATATATTTTGATTGGCATACACCTAATGGAGAAGGCATCATCCAACCACATAATGAATGTCTCTCTCTCTCTCTCTCTTGCAATTTTTTATATAATTATATTGAGAAGTCAACCCCAAATTGATGATTACCCTTGAAGAAGTAACAAAGTGATTGACTAACTCATGAGGAATAGTATTAACCAAAGTTCACTTGTGATCTCTCCCATTACACTGTATTTTTACCCTAAAAAAAGCCTAATAATCCTTGGGAAATCCAAAAATAATATATTAATTAAACTTTATTTTTTAGGAATAACTTTAATTTACACTCGATCATTTCTAGCTATTACCTGCAAGAAAATATTGTTTGGATTAAGTTGTTTTTGATGGTATGTCCTTTAAAATTCTGTTTGGATAAGATTGTTTTGAAAGATATCGTAGAAAAAAACTGTTTTTTTAGAAGGAACCATAATAAAAAATTGTTTCGAAAAAAAGTTGTTCGAAGAAAAATTGGAATGAGAGGTTGAAACGAGGGGCTGGAGAGAAATCATTAGAATTTGGAGTTGGATGAAGTATTTTCTATCCTAAACTTCCCTCAACTTTTTCCTTATCCATACATGATTCTAAAGTAGGGCCTGAAATAAGTTGATGTCGTCATTTTAACTTTAAAATTAAAAAGATTGAACTAATCAAAACTACGAAGGAGACTATTATCTTTGACAAGACAACATTAATGTCAACCCAAGATATAAAGATTAAAGTTAACATAAACAAAACAAAATCTAAATGTTTTAAAGAATTCACGATAACTACCTACTTAAAAATTAATTTGCAAATAGTTTTCTTGACAAATATTTATATGATCGGTCAAGTGTAAACATCTATTTCAAAATTAGGTTAAAAAAAGTATAGGAGATTTCGAAGCGTGCTGTGGGATGCTAAGTTAAGAGTTCTAACAAACATTCAAAGTTCAAGCAAAAGATCACTAAACGTGCAGTAAAAATGTTACATAAATGATCTCCAAAAAGTGGACAGAAAATTTCTCAGTATATGTTCTTATTACAATACCAATCAATCAAATGGTTTAGGAAGTATACAAATTAAAGGAAAATAAACAATATGAAACAAAGTAAGATATAAGAAAATAACAACAAAGTTTGAAGACAAAAGCATTTGGTGACAATTAAAAAGAAACTCCATCAAGTTTTACCAAATTAAAAATCAAAATCAAAGGCTGGATTTGAAGGGGATTTGTGCCTTTGATATCCAATCTTTACCATCAATAAAAGAGGAAACTGTGAATTTTTTCGCAGTTTTCGCATCGATGTTCTTCACTCCCTTCCATTTGACTCTTTTAGCAGTTGAAGAACCAGGGCCAAAGTTTTGAAACTCTGCATAAAAAATGGTGTCTGGTGCTGATGTTCCAACCCATGGCAGCCAGCCAGTTGGGTGAATCAAGCTCCCCAAAGAACTCTGCATAAACACCGTCGTTGAGTAGTTCTTCCACGGTCGACCGAGGTAAGTTTCGGTAGTTTTCAAGTTCTCGAACGGATAGATCGAAGAACCTTGTATCGAAATGCCAGTGTTTTGATTGGGATCAAATCTGCCTTGAGCAGTGATTGTGTTCTTTTGGCCTAAAAGAGGCAACCTGGGAGTAATGCTGCAGTTTTGTAGGACTACTGCTGAGTTTCCAAAGATGAAATCGACCGTACCCGAAACCTTGCATTCACGGTAGAATTGGCGGTTGGAATGTGCGTAGAGAGTGTCTTGGTATGCATCCATCTCGCAACGGTAGAAGATCGAGTGGTCTGATGTCGACATCAGAGCCACTGCCTGGTGTTTGCTCGGTCCAGCGGTGTTCTTGAATCCCATGTCTATGGCAATGAAGCCTTTTCCCTTTGCAGCTGCACACGACAATAACACATAGATATGAATGGTTAGATTATTACCTTATTGGTAATTTTTCAATAAGGTATCAGAACAGAACGCAGAAAATCCTGAGTTCAAATGCTTTTAAATTATAAATTTAAACCCTATGATTCGAAGAAAGTTAGAATTTAGTCTCTATAATTTAAAAATAAAATATACAATTTAGTCCCTTTAGTTTGAAGAATTAGAATTTAATTCCCATGGTATCATAAAAATTTAAAAATAGTCTATCATTCGTAATTGTTAGTGAATAAAATACGTAAAAGTTAGTTATTTTTGTGTTTAATGATGAGAGTGTGAGATAAGTAATAGATTGGACAAAAAACACATAATTCATATATCATATTTATGTACTTAATTCGCCTACGATTTATGAATAACATGAACTACTTTTATCAAATCATAGGAATTAAATTCTATTTCTTCTTCAAATGACTAAATTTTATATTTCTCTAAATCATAGCGTGTAAAGTCTAAATTTTTAAACCATAGGAACTAAACTCTAACTTTCATAAAATCAAAGAGACTAAATTTCTAATTTACCCTTAAAATTACTACAACTCATAAGCGATTGGTGAATTAACGATCGAAGATTTAACCTAATTCAACCGACCTAAGTAGACATAGCGTTTATAAGTTTAAAAAGAAAAAAGAAAACTGTTTATCCAAGAGGAAAAATCTGTTTTTGTCTTACCAAATGTTGCACTTTGAAATGTTGGAGTCCCATCTATGAAGTTGAGGCTTCCAGTTACTGTGGTTGAGTTCATTCCATCACCAATCATTACCACATTCCATTTGTTCTTCACAACTTCAACATTCTCTTTATAAATTCCTTTCTTCACATAAATCACAGTTCTCTTCTTGCTCTTATCAGGAACATCCTCGAGAGCTGCACCAATCGTTTTGTACTTCCCCGAACCATCTCTCGCTACGACCATGTCGGCCTGCTTCCTCAGATCTTTCTCAGCTAGCTTCCGTAGTACCGGGCGCGCCCAATCCCCATTGCTTTGGTCATAACTCATCAACCTTCGTAAACTGAAAGAATCGGCAAGCTTCGAAAAGAACGAGACAATAGCAAGACCATTGCTAGTCATTTCAGTCGAGTTCTTCAAGTAACTCGCAACGATGTTCGACAATGCCGAATCGACGTCGTGGAGGCCGTCGATGCAAGTCTGCTGGTAAGTAGCAGCTGAAGTTAGCCACGTGTTTAAATCATCCACAGCTTTCAGCAATGTAATCTCACTAGAAGACATTGAGATATTCAAATGATCAATTGCCAAATCCAAAAGCTCATGACAACTCTCCAAAGCCAATATGGTTTTATTGTCGGTTGAATTGGTAATGCCATGCTCGAAAATGTAGTCGACTACTCGCGAGAGTTCTCCAAGCGCCAATTGAACCGAAAGCTTGGAGATTTGACCGGGGTCGAGGTGGCTCGAGTTAGCGAAAGGAGCAAAAGAACTGTAACAAGTATCAGGATACAAAGTCACATCACAAATTGCTTTGATGGAAGTTGAAAGAACACCATTTTGATTATCACCATCATCATTCTTGGAACCATTTCTTGTCCCAAACACAACAGCGACAACCACACCTACAAGAACAACAGAGGACAATACAATGACAGCAATCCTTTTCCGAGTCCTCCGGGTAGCGTCGAGCCTCAGTTGGCTGGCTTCGTCGACCTTACCGTAAGGTCGGAGAAAAGACATGATGTTAATTCCTCTAAGTTGTTGTCTGGATAAAATGTTTTGGTGTTGTTGAGATGGGAATTGAAATGTGGATTTTTTTAGTGTATATATATAGAAAAAAAAGGTTTTGAATTTGAGAGTTTGATTGTGTTGAAGAACTTAACACGGTTTGACGTGCAAGGCACTAGATTTTATTTGAGCATTGCAATGTTTGATTATGAATTTAATGTTAAAAATAAAAATAAA
>JBBMEG010000005.1:5278042-5306745 GCA_037832605.1 Cyclanthera cordifolia | reverse complement strand
TATATATATAATTATTTTATTTTTTTTAATATTAGGGACCAAATTATTGCCAAACTCTTGAATTTGGTATTTTATACAACCACATGCTCACACATACCCAGCACTATGATAAGGACTGTACAAAAAGATAAACTTTCCAACGTGTCTCTTTCTTATTAGTCCATTAGTGGGCCCCGCACTTTCCGCTGGTTTATGTTTTACACCTACTCCACCTCACAAGTCACACCCTGGTCCAATAAAAACGAGTCAGCAAAAGAAATCCTGGTCAAAAGGGAAATGTGGGTCCTACCGTCCTACGTGTCACTTCATTTACAAGTGAAAATAATTTATTTTAAAAATGCCATCAATAATTCGTGCAAATACTAATTGCTCGACTTTTTTGTTAGGTTTATTTTTAGCCACAGGTCAACTATAAACAATAATTGGGCACTTTTCAAATAATTAGCTATTTTAATTTATGATATTTAATTAATAATTCTGCATTATTACATAATAATAGTTATTACCATTTTAATTTGTTAGGAAAAGAAAATTAGTCAAAATTTTAAACATTTACTTCTAAAATTGTGGCCTGTAGCCTTTGAATCGGGGCAACAAAATGACTCGTCTGCAAATTGAGGTCAATTAGAGACGACGAATGTATTAGAAGGTCGTATTCTTTATTTAAAACAAACTATGAATTGAATATGAACTTAGTTACAAAAGTTCATTTTTGTTGCGTTTTATTACAATATTAATTATATTAATAATTAATTTAGTATTAATATTTGTTGTTATAAAGGTATAACTCCCAAAAATATATATATTTGTGTACTATGATAATACACGCGAAAAATTTCATAATATATTATTATAATAAAACATTGTATTTATGTAATATATAATAATACAATATTAGTATTTATGTTATGAATATTACAATACAATATTATAATACATATCATATTATTTCGCCTTATGTATTCGTGAAAAATTAGGATTTCATGAAAGCACCGTCATCAATCACGACAACACCGATGCACTTTAAGAAGATTATAGTCATGTTGAAAAACTTAGGTAATAACGCAAGTATCAAAGTAAAACTACTTTATGTCATAAATTGTCAAACATTACACAAAATAACCTTTAATAGCTGTTCGAATCTACGTGAGAGAACGACGAATAATGTTTCATTCTTCGGGGACAAAATAAATGTTTAATTTGGCGAATAACTGATTTCTCTTTTGTTTCGCAAAAATGAAAACACAATACAGTACGAGAGGAAGTTTAGTTTTCTTTGACCGAATGCTAGGGAATCTAAAAGTGGATGACACCAAAATTAACTATGGTGATTTATTCAAAAGGAACGAGGAAGAAAATGAGATACACTCCTAAAACATTTGAAGAAAACAATTAATGAAAATAATATTTTTTTAAACAAATAAACAAATATATAAATAAATAAATATATATATAAAATCTACTTTTTGTCGTTAGTGATATTTAAAAAAAATTTAGGCAGATGATATTAGTTATTATTTTTGTGATATTTTTTTAATTAATTAATGTTTTGAAATTAAGAAGGCAGTGTTTAATAACTTATTTCTATTTTAACATCAAACTAAAATGTCAAATACTTTCTCAAAACAGAAAAATGAGATATATATATATATATATATATATAATAATTTTAGATGTAAATTAAAAAAAAAAAAAAAAATGTTGGAGACATAAATGGTTAGGAAAGGAAATCCAAATAAATAACAGTGTGTGTGTGTGGTACTTCTGAGTGATAAATACAACTACTGTATTTAATTGTTGAGGCTTCATAAATTACTTATTTACATGTCTTTAGCAACAAGCCTAATAAATGTAGGTAGTAAATTTACAAGCCAAAGTTGGAAAGTCAATACAGACATAGATTAAAAATCAAATTACAAATTTCAAACAAGAAAAATATATAATAAAATAGTATTCACCTTTGAATACTCAAAATAAATTTTTTATTATAAATACTAATTTTAAATCCAATCAAAAGAAAAAAAAATTAATTTTAAATACTTTTAAAAACTACATCCAAACTAAATTTTCACTCTGATCATAGTACTTAAAATAAAATTTAATTATAAATACTAATTTTAAACTCTTAAAATCTAAAAATAAAGTTTCGACCTCAATCATTACTTGTAAATATTCAAAATAAATTATCATTTTAAATAATAATTTTAAATATTTTAAAAAATGACATTCAAATAAATTTTTAAATGCAATAAATTCTTCTATCTATTCAAAATAAATTTCATTATAAATATTACGGTTGAAATCTCAATACAAACTCCACCTAATAAAATTAAATCACTCCATTTTCGACATTGGCGGGTAAAAGCTTCAATTACCCACGAAAATCCACAGAATTTTGCGCGCACTCTCCTTATTTGCTGTCTACTGAGCTGACACCGAGCCTCCTCGAAAGAAGGAATCTAAATTTAGGATATTTTTAATAAAATAAAAATTATGATTTTCCCCATGAATTCTTTTTCCTGTTTTTCTTTAATCCGTAAATTTGCATAAGCACAGTGGGGTTCTTGTTTGGGTCATTCAGCGCGTGAGTGAAAAGACAAAGGAATTTTTCTTTGTTTCGAGCAGCCGTTCAGCTTAATCACTCTTCTTTAGGGTTTTTTGGGTGGCAAAATCCTTTGGCCCCATTTTCTTTAATTCTGTCTACTTCATTCTTTGGAGACCCATTTCTCTAGTTTCCTTTTTCTTCTTCTTCCTGGGTTTGTTATGTTCATTGCAGTGTGTTTCAAGGCACTGAGAAAAGGTACGGAGTAGCTTTATTATGGTCTTTGTTTCTCTGGAATCACAAGTTTTTGTGTTTTTCTTGAGGATTTTGGTCAAGGGTGTGGCTGCATTGCTCTGAAAAGGGGGTTTTGTTGGGGGGAAATGCTGCATTTTCTGTGCTGAAATCTCTTAAGCTACAGAGCTGGTGTTGTTTATATTGCTTGATTATTGGTTTGTATGCTGTAGAAATTAGAATGTGTGGCTGTTGTTATAAGGCCACTGAGATTATGTATTTTTCTGTATTTGGGTTGTGAGCTTGTTGTACGTTCTTTGCTTTATTTGTACAATTTTGGGTTTGAGCCCAGAAGAATCCAAAGCTTGGTTTGTCCTGAATTTACCCATTATCTTGTATTGAAATTGCTTTCTGTGTAAGCATTGAAATGAAGATGTTCAGGATTTTGGTGATGTTCTTCTTGCTTGTTTCCACTATGGCTCAGCTCCCTTCACAAGATATCTTGGCTTTGCTTGAGTTCAAGAAGGGTATCAAGCATGACCCCACAGGGTTTGTTGTTAGTTCATGGAATGAAGAATCCATTGATTTTGATGGCTGCCCTTCTTCTTGGAATGGGATTCTCTGCAACAGTGGGAGTGTTGCTGGTGTTGTTTTGGAGAGTTTGGGCTTATCCGCTGACGTAGACTTGAATGTGTTTTCAAATCTCACAAAACTTGTAAAGCTTTCCTTGTCGAACAACTCGATAACGGGGACGATGCCAGACAACATAGCTGAGTTTCAAAGTCTTGAGTTCCTTGATATCTCGGATAACCTGTTTTCTGCCTCTTTACCACAGGGGATTGGTAAGTTAACTAGCTTGCAAAACCTATCATTAGCTGGGAACAACTTTTCAGGTAGTCTTGATCCAATTGTTGGTCTTCAATCAATCCGATCGTTGGATTTGAGCCGTAACTCGTTTTCTGGGTCATTGCCTTCTGCATTGACTAAACTGACAAACTTGGTGCATCTAAATCTATCTTTCAATGGCTTTAGTAAGAGGATTCCTAAAGGTTTTGAACTCATTTCAGATCTTGAGGTGCTTGACCTGCATGGTAATATGCTTGATGGTGCATTAGATGTCGAATTTTTTCTTTTTTCTGAAGCTAATTATGTTGACTTCAGTAACAACATGCTAACAAGCTCTGACACAGAGCATGGGAAGTTTTTGCCTCGACTTTCTGATAACATCAAGTATTTAAACCTTAGTCATAATCAGCTAACTGGATCATTGGTCAATGGAGGCGAGTTGTCGGTGTTCGAAAACTTGAAAACATTGGATTTAAGCTACAATCAGCTTTCAGGAGAGCTGCCTGGTTTTAGTTTTGTGTATGATCTCCAAATCTTGAAGCTGAGCAACAATAGATTTTCAGGAGATATTCCTAATAATTTACTAAAAGGCGATGCTTCGGTTTTGATGGAGCTGGATTTGAGTGGCAACAATCTCTCAGGTAACCGACTTGCCCTCTTCTTACATTAGTTAACATTATAATTACTTTCTATATTCTTTATCATAGTTTCTTTTATATGATTCTACTTCAATTATGGACTTACGAACTAATTTATCATTCAGGGCCAATAAGTATGATCACATCAACCACCATACGTGTCCTCGATCTATCGTCTAATCAGCTTAGCGGCGAACTTCCATTGCTGACTGGAAGTTGTGTTGTGCTTGATCTCTCAAATAACAAATTTGAAGGAAATTTATCCAGGATGATCAAGTGGGGGAACATTGAATTCCTTGATCTCAGTCAGAATCTTTTGAAAGGGCCAATCCCTGAAGCAACACCACAGTTCTTGCGGTTAAATTTTCTTAACTTGTCTCATAATAGTCTTAGTAGTTCACTCCCGGGTGCTATTACCAATTATCCGAAGCTTCGAGTCCTTGATCTGAGTTTTAACCAGTTTGATGGACATTTGTTAGCTGATTTGCTTGCAATGCCCACTTTGGAAGAGCTCTATCTGGAAAATAATTTACTCAGTGGTGCTGTTAAGTTCTCGCTTCCTTCCCTGGGTCAAGCGAGCCTTGAGGTTCTCGATCTTTCTCATAATCAGCTCAGTGGTTATTTTCCTGATCAGTTTATATCATTGACTGGCCTTACACTGCTGAATATTGCTGGAAACAACTTTTCTGGATCCTTGCCTACGTCTATGTCTGATCTGAGTGCTTTGATCTCATTAGATATATCACAGAATGATTTCACGGGTCCCCTTCCGAGCAACATGTCGAATGATATCCAGAACTTCAATGTTTCATCTAATGATTTTTCGGGAACTGTCCCCGAAAATCTGAGGAAATTTCCCTTTTCTGCATTCTATCCTGGAAATTCAAGACTGATTCTTCCAAATGATCCTGGATCAAGCAATAGTTCAGATGATAGATCGGGGAGAAAGAAAATGAACTCGATTGTAAAAGTAATAATCATAGTCTCATGTGTGATTGCATTGGTTATTATTATCCTCCTTGCTATCTTCTTTCACTACATTTGCATATCAAGAAAAAATCCTCCTGAGCTTCCCACAACTAAGGACATTCATAGGCGTAGTTCTATTAGCTCATCCGGCATTGGTGGAACTGGAACTGGTAGCAATTTGGTTGTTTCGGCTGAGGAACTTGTGACTTCAAGGAAAGCGTCTTCGTCTGAGATAATCAGCTCCGATGAGAAACTAGCAGCTGGAACTGGTTTCTCCCCTGCTAAAAACAGTCATTTCTCTTGGTCACCTGAATCAGGTGACTCACTTACTGCTGAAAACCTTGCTAGACTGGATGTGAGATCACCCGACCGTTTGGTCGGCGAACTTCATTTTCTCGACGATTCAATCTCCTTGACTCCAGAGGAACTATCCAGAGCTCCAGCTGAAGTGTTAGGCAGAAGCAGCCATGGCACTTCCTACAGGGCAACATTAGAGAATGGAATGTTCTTAACAGTCAAGTGGTTGAGAGAAGGCGTAGCGAAGCAGAGAAAGGAATTTGCTAAGGAGGCTAAGAAGTTTACAAATATCAGGCATCCGAACGTCGTTGGCCTGAGAGGGTATTATTGGGGACCTACACAGCATGAGAAGCTCATTCTTTCTGACTATATCTCACCAGGAAATCTTGCAGTCTTTCTATATGGTAACCCTTGCCTTAATTCAATTTTTCTTTCTTCTCTAACTTCTTTATTTATTTTTAATTTTTGGGTTTTCTCTAAGTAATTTAATTGCTAAATCAAAAGGGAAGTTTACTCTCCATAGGATTGAACTTGTAAAGCTTGTGATTCTGTAGGAATACTGCTTCACAAGAAAATTGAAAGTTGAGATAGATCAACATTTTTCTGTTTAACTGTCTCATTGAAAGAACTAATTAGTAGTTTGGAAGCATACTTTATTTTTAACAAGATGACAGCATAGAACACGTACACTTTTTTTTATTAACCGGAAATTGGAGTTTTGCCCCATTATATATCGTGCCCAACACCCATCCCAAGGTCCAAATCGGCGAGCCAACAAGAGTTTTTATAGTTAAGCTCACTCATAGATTTTTAACTTGGGATCTTCGAAGGAGCTTATGTTGGAGAATTCAAACCTCTACCATCAAGGCTGCCCCGAGCACAGACTTGATTTGGAATGTTAAAACTTTTTTTTTCTTATTATGCTGCTGCTGATGACAGATTGCCTTATCATTTTCCTCGGCTTCTTTGAGTTCAAATCTTCAGATGATCCTTTCTTGCTTCTATTTTGAATGGTTTCCTTGATATAAAACTTGATTTCAGATCGTCCAGGAAGAAAAGGTCCTTTGACATGGGCACAAAGGCTCAAGATAGCCGTCGATATAGCACGTGGCCTAAACTATCTCCATTTCGATCGAGCCGTTCCACATGGGAACCTTAAAGCAACAAATGTATTACTCGATGGAGCAGACCTGAATGCTCGTGTTGCAGATTACTGCCTTCATCGGCTCATGACTCATGCTGGCACTATCGAACAGATTCTTGATGCAGGGGTGTTAGGCTATCGTGCCCCGGAGTTGGCAGCTTCCAAGAAACCGCAACCCTCCTTCAAGTCTGATGTATATGCATTTGGAGTGATTCTCTTGGAACTTCTAACTGGAAGATGTGCTGGTGATGTGATCTCTGGTGAGGAGGGAGGAGTTGATCTAACAGATTGGGTGCGTTTACGGGTGGCCGAAGGGCGTGGCTCCGACTGTTTCGACACCATATTGTTGCCCGAAATGAGCAATGCAGCAGCAGAGAAGGGTATAAAGGATGTGCTCGGTATAGCCTTACGATGTATTCGGACCGTATCGGAAAGACCAGGTATCAAGACTATATATGAAGATCTTTCCTCCATATAGATAGAGGGTGGAGTTTCTTTGTTTGATATTGATTTATTTTCTTTAATTGGGAGTTTAATGTCTCATTAGCTTCTCATTTCTGAATTAGATTAGATTGTATTTTCTGAGGTAGATGAAGGAAGAGCTTCTTCCTTTCCATCAGTTTCATTGACCTTGTTAGTGTAGTCAGTTGTACTGAAAAATTGTTGTAAAGAACAGAACATGTTTTGATGGAGTACAAGAAATTTCCAACCTTTTTCTCTTACATATGATTTATTTATTTGTTTGTTTGTTTGCTTGTTTTGTTCTGTTTTTTCCAATGGGCTTCAGATACTTGATCCAGTGGTTTTGGATCATTCAAATTCAGCTCATGAATAATTTGAACTGTGAGAATTTAAAAAAATCTGGAGGAAATTGGAGATTGATTTTGTTAATTTGTGTATGCTAGTGTTTGAATGGTTTCATTACTTGCCAAAAGAAAACTCATTTTCTTACCAACAAAATGATCAAATATATGTCTTTTTTTGTTTTTTTCGCACTGGGAAGTTATTAACAATGAACTTTTATTAATTCATCTTCAAAAGTATACATTTAAAAGAATTATAATTGGTGTAATCAAAATAATTCTTTATTTATAACCATTTAATTTATTTGTAATCATTTATGTCAAATCATTTATTCAACTTTTAACTACATCTAAAAGATTTATTGTAGACAGTTGTTATACAAAAGCAAACATTTAAATGAGTTATTAGCTGCAACTTCTGTATAAAAAAGCACGTCAAAACGAATTATAGTTGAGACTTAGATTTCTAATCACATCAAAACAATCCTTCAAATATAATATACTCAAAATAGATATTCTACACTCTTGATTAAGTTATAAGTTATGGCTTAAGCGAACATAATTTAGCTGATATTAGTAATATCTTAACATCAACTCGATAAATAGCTCTATGGTTCGTATTCTTTCATTTATTGTACTAAAAAAAAAAGAAATTTAAAGGTTATCAGTCCCACCCAAATATGATTGAATTAAAAAAAAAGAGAATGGTGTTGGGAACTAGTAGTGGCAAGTCAAAAGGCATAAGTTGACCAGCACGCATGATAGATAGGTAGTCCATCCAAATATTCTTCCAAACATCCATCCACAGCTTTCCCTCCTAATCTCTGCCCTCTTGCCTTCTAAACTCAATTCATTCCTTATTCATAAAGCTTCACACTCTTCCCCAAACAACCCTCTTCAACTGGAGCCTCTGCTTTTCTCTTTTCATCTTCTGGGCATCTTTCACTTTTCTGTTCTTCTTCTTCCCATTGCGCATTTCCCTCTAACCCAGTGAGTTTTTTCGTCTCTGCTGCTCTCTTTTTAGGCGTTTTGCTTCTGATTTCTAAAGGGGTTTGTGTATTTCGTTGTTTTTCGCCTTTTCTTTGATCTACCTTTTGTTGTATGATTACCCATTTGATTGCATTTTATTTTGTTGTTCAGATTGCTTGTTCTTGTGTTTGTTTGGATGATCGAATTCCCGGTAGCGATATTTGGAAATGGGTTTTAGTGGAGAAATGTTCGATTCTTGTTTTGCATTTCATCATCTGTTTCGTTTGTGAACAAATTTGCAGAGAAGGGGAAAGGAGGTAAGACAACCCATCAAATTCCTTGCTGTGTGTAACCCTTTTTGGGTTTAATTAACAATTTGACAGTGTAATTTTGGGCAGTTCGTTAGTGATGGAAACTGCAGGAGCTTCGAGGAAACCTAAGCTTACACCTAAGGCTGTCATTCACCAAAAGTATGGAAGCAAGGCATGTTACACAGTAGAGGAAGTTCACGAGCCGCCTCAAAATGGTTGCCCCGGATTGGTTATTGCTCAGAAGGGGGCTTGTCTTTTCCGTTGCAATTTGGAGCTTCCAGACTTTTCTGTTGTGTCGGGGACGTTTAAAAGAAAGAGAGACGCTGAGCAATCTGCTGCAGAATTAGCCATAGAAAAGGTTTGATTATTTACATTTTCACAATTTTCAGTGTATTTTTCTGTAAATAAATTTTCTAGCCTGCGTTTGGTGGAAGGTTGATTGCCAAACATTTATGTTTGGGTTTATTTTATTTATTAAGTAGGAAAAGATGGCTTTGTCTGCTCTGGTACTCATTTTAGGGGACATCTAGCTTCCTGCGGGTCTCCTCGTGAAACAAATGTAGTAGGGTTAGACATTTTTTCCATAAGATGAGTTGAATTGCATGGAAGTTGTCCTCAAGGATGACGTAGTGGTCGAAGGCTTGGCTTTGAAGGTGTGCTCCCCTCAAGATCCCTGGTTTGAGACCCACTTGTGACATTAATATGTAGACACCTTTCATGTCTCTATTCGTTTGATGTCTCCCAGTGCTTGGCATAGGGACAAGCATAGTTACTTCGGGTATAGTGGAGCAAAACTATGATTTCCCATTTTCCACAAAAAAAAGAATTGCATGGAAGCAGGCCCAAACACTCACGGATACAAAAAAAAGAAAAAAAAGAAGAAGATAACTTTAATTGTCTAATCTTGATGGGCAAGCATTTGTGTTCTTATTCCCATTGAGTTATATATTGCTTGAGCTAGGTGAGGCAAGGCCTCTGCAACCTAAGTCTATCCATGGCAAGAGCTCGTTTAATATGATGTTTATCATTTAGCACCGTCTAGCTCTACCGCTTTAAAGCATGGAGATCACCCTATTAACATGGATTCTTGTTCATATTCATTATATGGATCAACCACCTTCCCTTTTCCCGAATTAATAGAATCTTTTCGTGTTTGATCCAATTTTCCCTATATGAACACCATCTCTTAGTATCAAGAAGGATGAGCATCTCGCTCGATACAATAAGTCACTTTGACTCAGGCTTCATGCTGCTTTATCTGATCAACTAAAGATCATATAAATGTTTTAGTTCATTTGTTTGTATCGGGTCCTACATTGACACATGATTAATATTTTACACAGCTTTTGTAGTTTCCAGGGTCAGTATTACATTCTATGTGAAGATTGTTTACTTTCTCTCCATCAAGATACACTGATTTGCTGTCTATTCCTTTGATTACAGCTGGGCATACATACAATAACTAATGATCTAACTGCTGAGGAATCATGCGATGAGTTAATTGCTCGAATCAACTATTTATTTTCCAATGAGGTTGGTAATTTCCACCATTGTATATGGGTCAGATAGGCTCTATATTTCCGTAGCTAGTCAATAACACGTTTATTACACAAAAAGAATATAGCATTTTCCAAAATTTCCCTTTTCTGGTTCCTCAATTTAAATACATGCTTAGTGTGATGGGTGGGCCAAAAATTTAGTTTTGTATTTGTCCCTGTTTTATAGAACCACTTCATGAATTTACGAACAAAAAATCATGTTAGAGCTGATTTAACTATTTATGATTCTGTCACTCACTTGTGTGTTTTTAGCTTCCTTAATAGAAAAAATAATCAACAATATCTAGTTTATAAACTATGAACTATTATTTATAAAGAGAAGCAAAGTGAAAATGCAGGAGTTTAGTTGATCCTTCCCATGTGTTCTAAATTATTCCAACATAAGTTGGTTAATTAGGACTGAAATTGAACGTCCTATACATTATTTCATGCTAACTTAATGGTGACGGTGATCTAATTTTAAATTGTATTTACTCATCTGGACCTTGCTGCTTTGATCTCAAATCTATCCAGTTTCAGTGCTTACTCTTACATTCTTCAATCTGTATCTTTTTTAAAATTATCGAGTAATTTTTTTTTTCTCAATTCTGACAATTAATCTTATTGGATTACTTAATTTTACTTCAAGCTAAGTGTATGGGTGGTTGTGATACAACCTTATGATGTTCTTACTTCTTAGTTTGCCTTTCTATCTTGGTTTATTTTTTTTGCCTATGCATATTGTGCTGGTTTCTTTCTGGAAAAAAGATACTTAAAATGATTCCTAATGTTATCTCGTTAAATTTTTCTTTGGTTGATCTTTGTCTCTATACTCTCCAATTGTTACAGTTCCTTTCAGCTCTTCACCCACTCAGTGGTCACTTTAGAGATGCTGTTCTGAGAGAAGGAGACCTTCGCTATTTAGTTCCTCTCTCTGTCATTTTTGCTTATGATGCAAGAATTTGTAATTTGTGTAAATGGATTGATCCTCGGGTGGAGTCAAATCCATACATGGTCATTCCATGTATCTTGAAAACTGCTGCAAAATTATCTGAATCTCTTTCTACTCCTAAAGGGAAACTTTCAATTCAAAGGAAAAATCCATATCCTTCTGAAGTTATAACATCATCAATCATTGAGCCCTCTCTTTCTTCTGAAAGATCTCCGGTTGAAGTTGTGCGCATTCCACATTTGCCTTACAAGCATGTAGAAAGTATAATCATTGACCTTCCTCCAACTGGGTATTACCTGGATCTTATTGCCAAGGAACTTGGCTTAAGTGATGCAGCCAAGGTTTTCATCTCAAGGTTGGTGATAGTCATGATATGTTAAGATGCTGGATTATGGTTTATTAATATTGTTAGATGTTTGACCTATTCTTCATATATGATCTTTATGTGAACTAATACATCATCTTTCTTTTCATCAGGCCTGTTGGTAGATCTTCTTCTGAAACAAGATTGTACTTTGCAGCTTCTGAAACTTTTCTATCTGATTTATCTTCAGATCTTCTAGAGTTCAGAAAAGCTCTTCACTTTGGAGAACCATTGAATGCAATAGCAACTTATTTAGGTGGTCAAGATATATATGGGGATGCAATTTTAGCAAACATTGGGTACACATGGAAGAATACAGATCTTTTTCATGAGAGCACTGGCTTGCAATCATATTACAGGTTTCTTCTGGTTTCTGTTTTCAACTGAATCATCTAACAAATCTCTTTTTCTTGCTTTTCTTTCCCTTATGCACACACACACTTGTTGCATTAATCAACCCAGACACCTCAAACTGTTGATGAATGTTGTTTGATGATTATGATGGTTTTATCCTTTTCATTTACAAGCTATACTTTCTTACTGATGCTCTGCATGGTATTCCATATTGGATCTGTTTTGAATATCAATCGTCGTCACTTTTCTTTTTCTTTTTCTTGGTGCTTTCTATTACACTCAAACCTTCGTACACATACTTAACATTCTTGTTGGTACATTGCTACTATATAGTATAACAAGATACTCACCTACAGGATGCTTATTAATAAGACGCCAAGTGGTATTTATAAGTTGTCGAGAGAAGCAATGCTTACAGCACAGTTGCCTTCAACATTCACCACAAAAGCAAACTGGAGGGGGGCCTTCCCAAGGGATGTTCTTTGTACGTTCTGTCGTCAGCAAAGATTATCTGAACCTATCATCTCTGCCGTAACCGTTAGTGTTGCAGCCTCTTCCAAATCATCTGATAAACATAACATACAGGTAACAGATGCAGCTGCCGTAAAGCAAAATCATGTAAATGGAGGCACAATTTCTGAAGACAAAGGTGAACATGTAGACTCAGAAGATACCTTCACATGTGAAATAAGAATTTATTCCAAAAGCCAGGAACTGATTTTGGAATGCTCACCGAAAGACACATTCAAGAAGCAGTTTGATTCAATCCAGAATGTTTCTTTGAGAGTTCTTTTGTGGTTGGATGCATATTTCAAGGATTTACATATGCCGTTAGAGAGATTGGCTTCTTATGCTGATGCACATGCCCTTCAATTTAACCACCAAAGGTTCTTCGAAGAACTAGCCTCCTTCAGATCTGTACACTCTGGTTTGAACACTAAAGTTGAAGGAGAAATATCCCATACATCAAATAATGTGAAATTTCCATGTAGTCCAGGATATGGTGACAGTTTTCTGAACATTCAAGGTTCAGAGTCTGGTATTAATCCATCTAATGGATCGTTAGTATGCATCAATTATAATGTAATCCTCAAGGCTGAAAACAGTGAAATTAGGGAAGTTATTGAGAATAATGATGAGTTTGAGTTCGAGATTGGCTCTGGTTGTGTTCATCCATGTCTTGAAGCAGTTGTACAGCAGATGTCTGTTGGTCAGTCTGCTGGTTTTCGTGCAGAATTGGCCCCTAGAGAGTTCATTTTAGCTGCAACTCTTAACTCTGCAAGGATACTTCAGCTGTTAGATTCAAGTTAGTTCCCTTTCCTTAGTTTTCAAAGTCATTTCAACTCACGTGCCTGACAGATGCAAGAAAATAGACCCAATGTTTCTGTGGCGAACCTGAACTTGAAGCTGATTGAATTATTAGTAGAATATTTTCCACAATTCTACAAGTGTTATCCAAGTCTTAATTTGAATCATGTAAAAAATCCTCATGAGTTGGTTTAGTGGTTTAAGAGGATCCTAAGGATCTAAAAGGTTATGGGTTAATCTGTGGCAATCACCTAGGTAGGAATTAATTTATCACGTATTTCCTTCACATCCAATGTTGTAATGTCAAACGGTATGTCCCATGAAAATAGTTGAGGTTTACGTAAGTTGGTTTAGATACTCACAAATATTAAAAAAAATTGTGAGTCGTGTAAAAGGTAATTGTCTAAGGTTTTGATGTCTTCAAATCCCAAAGTTTTTTTTTCAACCAAGTGTGTAATGATTTAAGACCGTTATAGCTTTTCACGCAACAAATAATTTGAGGATGAACATGTTGATGATTCAACCGAACATGCTATTTAGGCTTGCTGTCTTGAAGAGATGAGAAGAACTCCTTTTATCTTGCCTGATTATTTTGTAGTTTATAGTGTTATGTTATAATTCAGGCAATCATGATGCATCTTATGATACAGCTGTTTTATACTACAAGCTTCTTTAGGTGAAGCATGATTGAGACTAATGTTGCAAATAATAAATATATCATATGATACAGATGCAGCTTGAATATTCTGATGTTTTTGTTTTATTTTTAATTACCTTGAAGATGAATGCTGCTTGGAGTACTCGTGTACTTTATTGCGTGTTACGGAACCTCTGGAAGACAGGATGGAGCAGGCTCTTTTTAGTCCTCCACTATCAAAACAACGAGTGGAATTTGCTGTGAAATATATCAAAGAATCACATGCTTGTTCATTGGTATATAGAAACTTCTCACATTCTGTTTTAGTTCATGGTAGAAAATTATTTTTTATCTCTTTGATTTTCATCTCAGGTTGACTTCGGATGTGGCTCGGGGAGTCTGTTGGATTCTTTACTAAATTACCAGACATCTTTAGAGAAAATTGTTGGCGTTGATCTTTCACAAAAAAGTCTGAGCCGTGCAGCAAAGGTTTGGATTTTTATGGTCACTTTTTTCTTCACACTTCACTTTCTATTTTAATTTTTGTGTCATACAAAAATACAGGCAGCACACAAGAAAGTCACCAAAAAGAAAGCGAGTACAGCTGCTGAGAATCAAGAACTAATGTTTATTAAAAATAATGCTTTGACCTTCCCAGCTGCCTTAACAGGGGCATTAAACTTGGACTGAACTCCTAACATCCTCCCTATACCCCTCTGCTTCGACATTACTATTTTTTCTAACAAATTTTCCATAAGAATAACCGATCGAGCTAACTGATGCAATATCATTATGATATCTTCTTTTTTGGGGGATTTTTAACTTTTTTTTACTTTGTTGGAGAATCTTGCAACTTTATTATCATCATGTGATATATAGAAAGAGAGGGAACATTAAAATGTGCCGATTCTTTACTTTGTTTAGCTTTGTTTAAAGCTTTGTTTGTGGTTTATATATGTTATGAATATGATTTGCTCTGCAGATACTTCATACAAAACTGAGTACAGAACCTAACAGTCAAGTACCTCATGCTGGCCTCAAATCTGCAGTTCTTTACGACGGATCTATTACAGATTTTGATACTCGAATGTGTGATTTTGACATTGCCACTTGCTTAGAGGTACTCTCCAATTATCACTACTTTCATATGCTAAGTTGGCTGCTTTTCCTTAACTTAGAAAGGAGAAATATTTATTTGTAATTTCCCTCATGTATAATTTTAGATCACATAATTTGCGTTGTTGGAGTGGTGCCTATACGAAAGGAAGTCGGATGCTTGCTAGATAAAATAATACGTTAAAAATAAAAACACGTCAGAAAAATAACCATAAATATCGAAGCTGCCATCATCATAGGTAGGTGGCCTAATGGTCAAAAGGGTTTTGGAGAACCAAAAGATTATGAGTTGAATTTGCGGTCACCTACTTAGAAATTTTTTTCATAGATTTTCTTGACAGCAAAGTATTGTCGGATCAGGTGGTCTGTTCCGTTCCGTAAACTAGCTCGAACACTTAGTTGACTCACTCTCTTAGTCTGTATCTGTAGTTCCTCTGGAGGCTTCGGAATCTTAGTGCTGATATTTTGCAATGGGCGATATCGTATGTATTTGTTATAACGAGCAATTTGGGACCCAGATAGCTAAAAGTAGTAGGTAACTGCAGGTAATTGAGCACATGGAAGAACATCAAGCGTATCAGTTTGGCAATTTGGTACTGAGTTCATTCTGCCCCAAACTTCTTGTTGTTTCAACTCCAAACTATGAGTACAACGTAATACTCCAAGGATCAAATCTTTCAAGCCAAGAAGGGGATGCAGATGAAAAAACCCAGTTACAATGTTGCAAATTTCGCAATCACGACCACAAGTTCGAGTGGACTAGAGAACAGTTCAATTACTGGGCAAGTGATTTAGCCACAAGACATAACTACGCCGTAGAATTCAGTGGGGTTGGCGGATTGGGTCACTTGGAGCCTGGTTATGCTTCCCAAATTGCTATATTCAGAAGATCCGAAACTCGACAAGAAAATCCCATTATCGATACAACAGAATCAGCTCAACAGTACCAAGTTATATGGGAGTGGAATAGCAGCAAATGAAGAACTACACTTCAACTGCAGTGGAATTTTGTACAGCTTCCTATGTTGTATTCTCTTGAAGCTATTTGAATTTTGATCAGCTTTTCACATGATAGGTAGTTAGACACATACTTGGACAGAAAAAGTATCTGATTCCCAAAGATCATTTTACACAAAGAACAATGATGAAATCTCTACTATATTATATCTTTTGGATTTGTATAGCTTTTTTCAAGCTCATTAGATTGAATTTTTCCATTGCATATACTACTTTGTTTTTATTTTTATTTTTATGTAAAGTTAGTATTATGATGTGATCTTGAGAAAGAAAAGTAACTGTTTTGGAATGGAAACAGATGAGAATACCATTCTCAAAGATTATGAAAAGTGGTGGGAATTATTTTAGATATGCCAAGTATGCATTTGTAATTTGGATGTATGTTTGAGAAATATATCCTTTATTTTTATTTATTTATTTTTCATTTTTACCATTCTCTTGTAGAAATTGTATCAACCACTAAAAAATACAAGTAAACATCAAAATAATCTTATTTCTTTTGTCAAATCTTCTACCTCCCTCAAATATCATTGAACAAAAAATGATTATGGTTAAACAAAGGAGACCTCGGTGTTACTCTCAAAAAAACGTTAAACTTTATATATATATCAGACATTAATATCGAATTAATACAAATAATTATTCTACATGTAGCTTCGTTAACATTGATGATTCGGATGGAGAAAGGAAGATGATGAGTTAAACTTCTTATTGTTTTTAGTATATCGCGACCTCTCTCAAACTTGTACTCTACTTATTTCCATCAAATATCAAATTTCATATAAAATAAAATCTTCTCTCTAAAACACTAATTCTTCGAACAAATATTTTATATTTAAATTATTCCATTTTCTCTTCTTCTTATTTTCTTCTTCTCATTAACCCCAAAATCCAAACACGTGGAACAAAAAACCTCAACAGAAAGGTTAACTAAGAGAATGACATAAATAATAAATAAATTCACAATTCATATGAAAGTTATATAGATAAGTATATACGTAATTTTTTGTGAACTTAAACGAGCTCGGCGTTATAATACTGACCATAATATCGCATTTACTTATTTTTTTAATTTTAATTCAAATAAAATTACGGAATAAATGTGAATCTTTTTTTAATTTTAAATAATGAACAATAAGACAAAAGAGTTTCAAACCCGTGGCGTGACCCGACCCGACCCATCCGCAGTCACCGATTGATAAACACGTCACTTCAATTCCCACACGTGTGAAGTAATCAAAATTCTCAACGGCTACTATAGTATAAAACGGCTACTTTTGTTACCCACTCTGGGGACACCATCGTTCGCTTTTCTTTCTCGCCTTTTCACTTTGCTTCTCTCTGTATTTCTTCGAACCAGAATAATTCCATGCAAGATCCAAAGAAGAAGCCCTAATTCAAGAAGGAAACTAAAAAACTATCACAAAAAATTTGTACTTTCTTGGCTGTTTTATAGGGCGAGAAAGTTCATGCGAAAATTTTTCTCGGGAAAATTCAGTCAGAGATGTGGACGAACGGCGGAAAGAACAAGTTTCCCTGCAGAGGATTTACTACCCCTCCTCCGTCGTGGAAATCGAGGAATTTTCGGTCGCCGAAGACGGCAGCGTTCTCCGAGAGGAAAAGATCGTTCCCGTCCCCCAATTCTGCGAACAAATCTGATCTTTTTCATGTTATTCATAAAGTTCCCGCTGGGGACTCTCCCTATGTAAAGGCAAAGCAAGTTCAGGTTTGTAAAAGCTTCGAATTTCGGGTTCGAGTTCTTTTGTTGATTAGTACTGAAACTTCTGTTCTTGGTGGGTCTGCTATTTTTTGCGTTTTGATGTTTCTTATAGGGTTTTTGAATAATTTTATTTTGATGTTTGATAACCATTTGAGTTTTTCGTTTTTAGATTTTGAAAATTGATGTTTTGCAAATTCAGGTTCGGTTTTAAACTTTTGAATTTCGGGTTTGAGTTCTTTTGTTGATTGGCAATGACATTCTATTCTTGGTGGGTTTGTTCTGTTTTTTTCTTATTGATATTTGAATGTTGAAGTTTCTGGTTCTTGAATTGAAGATGATTGATCCTATTTATAATCAGTTTCTTTCTTTTTTCATGATGTGATTTTGTTAACTGATTATAGTTCTGGTAATAATATTGGTTTTTTGAATTATTAATTGATGAGAAATAGAGAGAAATGAATTGTAATTTGGTTATTAGTTTTAAGAAGTGGATCATATGGGGTTTGATTGAGCTGATTAAATACCTATATAAATGGTTGTAGAATTCTTTTACCAGTAAGTTTGCTAAATATTAGTGATTAAAATGTATATGTATTTGAATCTTAGGCATTTTTGGCTTCTGTAGTTGATCGACAAAGATCCGAGTAGGTCAGTTTCTATGTTTTGGGCTGCGATAAATGCCGGGGATCGAGTGGACAGTGCACTGAAAGACATGGCTGTAGTGATGAAGCAGTTGGACCGCTCCGAGGAAGCAATCGAGGCGATCAGATCGTTTCGCCACCTCTGCCCTTGTGATTCTCAGGAATCTATTGACAATGTCTTGATTGAATTATACAAGGTTAGAACTTCTTTTGCTGTTAATCTGATTATCATAAAGATGAAACCATTGTTTAAGTTTTGAATTAGATTTTTTTGCTTCTCTCCATAGAATTCATTTGAAGCTGAATTTTCTTGCAGAGGTCTGGAAGGATAGAAGAAGAGATTGATATGCTCCAATCCAAACTAAGACAAATCGACGATGGCACGGTTTTTGGAGGGAAGAGGACGAAGCCTGCAAGATCTCAAGGGAAGAAAGTGCAAATTACCATTGAGCAAGAGAAATCAAGGTAGCTATTAAATCTGTTTTCTATCTTTTCTTGATCGATATGGCATCGGACAGGACTGACATGACTCTTTTCTTACTCAGAGTTCTCGGGAACTTGGCGTGGGCTTTCTTGCAGCTCGACAACTTCTATGTCGCTGAAGATTTTTATCGGTGAGTCGTTTTCGAGGCAAAACAACCAAACTAGGGCTGGAGAGCTAGCTTTTATCATGATTTCTAACATCCAAGGCATCATAAGTTCATAAGTTCTTAACAGAAAGTAATTTGTGTTTACAGGAAAGCTTTGTCTCTCGAGTCGGATAACAACAAAAAGTGCAATCTTGCGATCTGTCTGATCCTTACGAATCGGCTCACGGAAGCGAAGTCTCTGCTTCAGTCTGTAAAAGCTTCTTCTGGAGGCAAACCAATGGAAGAATCATATGCCAAATCATTTGAACGTGCATCACACATGCTGGCTGAAAAAGAATCAAATTCATCGCTCAATTTGCGAGGGCCGGAAGCAGATAACAGCACGGTGACCACGATAACCTCGAAGAGCTCAACTGTTAGAGATATGCTTTCTGTTTCTCCTCAGGTCACTGCATCCTCAAAGTGGACTTCTCACGATGAAGAGATGTACGTAAATGAAAATAGTCGGGGCGATGATCACTGGGAGAGCTACGAAAACAAGTCAGTTGGAGCTACGAATTCTTCACATAATTATCTGCATTGTAATAAATGGATTGAAGGTTGTTGCAAAAGTAACACCGGGATTCCCATCGAAACGAAGGGAACCCAAAACCAGGATGGTTTGTTGAAAGTAGTAGATGAAAGTTTGACCAGCAGCTCATCGTATTCATCTCCGATTTCAGCAGGACAAATTGTCGAAGTTCCATTCACTCAACCGAAAAACCCCTTTTGGGAACTCAATATTCGACACTGGCCAAAGGAAAGGATGCAGCAAAAAGGAAAAACTGGTGGTTCAAGTAGTAGGAAACTTTTGTTTGATAATCCTTCAATGAAAGATCAAAGTCTTATCAATGGCTTTTCTGCAGATGCTTCTTCTGAATCCGAAGGAATCGAAACCATACCGACTTTGAATTACAAAACAAAGTATAGCTCTGCTGCTTCTGGTACAGCTGAACTGGAAGTTCCATTTACACAACCAAGGAGTTCGTGGGGTATTAATCGAGGAGATTGTCATACAAGGAAGGCAACCGAGTGCTACCGAGGTTTGCCTGGTAGTTCAAGTAGA
This sequence comes from Cyclanthera cordifolia, assembly GCA_037832605.1. NCBI lineage: Eukaryota > Viridiplantae > Streptophyta > Magnoliopsida > Cucurbitales > Cucurbitaceae > Cyclanthera > Cyclanthera cordifolia. Next base: position 5,286,653 of record JBBMEG010000005.1, on the reverse strand, counting down.
AAACTTTCATTTGAGCCTCCAACAAGCACTAAACATATTCAAAGATCTGAGCTTTCCAGAGCAGTGAGTGATGAATGTCAAGATCTCGATGCTGATTGGGAACAGATTTCTTGCGGACATATCGAGTATGAAGAGATCGCAATGCCGTACAACTTGAGGAAGATGAAGGAAGAACACATTGCTGTCGATAAGAAGTTTAAACATAATTCATCAACAATAGATGAGAAGAAGAGTTGGGCTGACATGGTTGAGGAAGAGGAGGAAGACGGCGATGACGAGAAAGAAGGTGCTACTACAGAAGAAACATCGTCGAGCGGAAGGGGTACTCATGTCAATTACTTTGGCGGCGATTGGAGCAGCAGCAGTGATAATGAAGAGCTCAATGGTATAAAATTTGACTCAGTCGATATAAAAGATGGAACTAAAGACACAGTCGAAGCGGTTCCATCGAGAAATCCTGCAGTGCGCCGACCTTTATATTTCGATCAACAGCATATGCTAGACTCGCTCGATAACTACCGGTCCTCGCTGATGCCAAGGAAAGATTTGACTACTGAAATCTCTTGTAATTCTGTTCCAACCATGGCTGGAGAGAATGAGAACTTGATCAGGAAAAACAGATTGCAGATTTTCCAATCCATAACAGTGCATCAAGATCAAGAGTGCTAAATGAAACTCAAGTTTGATGCAGTTCTATACTCTTTTTAATTTTTGACTTGCAGTTTTTTTTTTGGTTGATACAGTCTTTTTTTTGTATCATTTTCCACATCAGATAGTATATAGTAAAGAAATTTGTGAAGAGATTTGTAAAGAATGCTTGGTATACTAATAAAGTTACCCTTTAACCCTATAGTTTATTTTTCTTTTTCTTTTTTCTTGTGGCAAGAAACGATATAATCTCATTTGAATGATAAAAAAAAAAAAAGTGATTATAAATTTGAGTTTGAGTAATAGCTCGTTTAGATGATAATTTCTTTAGAGTAATTACAAAGAATAGCTTCTAATTATTTTGAGAGATTAAAAATTAATTGTTATAAATATATGATTTGAAATAAGTGATGAAAAAAACAAAAATAGAAATGAGTGTTTATGTTGATTGATTATAAATAAGTGATTAGAATAATTGAATGCAGTAGAGTTAACTCATTTTCAATAATTAGTTAGTAATGGTGAGACAATTACGCCTATAACTTTTTATTTTATTTTTCATACATATATATATATATATATTATGCGTTTTTTTTTTTTTTTTGGATAATTTCGTTTACTTTACTCAAACTATGATTTCATTTTGAGGGTTTACTGTAAAATCTCACATAAATATTGGACAACAATTTAAAATCAATACCAATGTAAAAAAATCATCATTGGTGTTTCTATTATTATTAAAAAAAAAAAAAAAAAAAAAAAATCATATTTTCAATATTGGTAACTTTATTTTTAAGAGATTGTTTATAACTTTTCTATTTTGAGTCAGGTTCAAGCACCAAATGTCTCTATTTTTTCGATGTCATTCGGTGTCTGGTCTAGGGATCGGCATAGTTACTACAGGTATGGTGAGTGAAGCTTCGATTTTTCAATTAAAAAAAAAAACTTTCTACTTTGAGGTTCTAAAAAAAACCCCCAAAAAACGTTCTACTTTTATAAGAATATATGCGCTATTTTTTGAGTTTGCTTATTTGCGTTCTCACCCGTACACAAAAAAAAGGAAATATACGTGCTTAATTTAAGTGATTAGGTATTCGTAATTAAAATGACATGAATGTCTATATAACTAAAAGATTATAAATTTTGATTTCAAAAAAAAATATATGTATATAAATTTGAATACTATTGATTTTAATTGTTAAAAGAAATTTGCATTCTAATTTATTGTTAAAGTAGATTGAGTATAACTATGTAACGCTATTAACAAGTTATATAAATGAGATTTTTTTATCTTTTATTCAAATAATAATATCTAGTCGAGTTATTAACTACTCGGAGATAGTATGGAGTATTTTGTATCATTTTCCACGTCTGATAGTATGAAGTATTTGTTATATTAATCTTTCAAAATTATCACTAATTTTTAATCACTTAAAATAATCACACTTTTTTAATTATTCATTTATAATCGTTAATTTTTAACAAAAATCATCCTTAAAACGAGTTATAAATTATTACATTTCTTCAAAAATTATTATTCAAATCAGTTATTATTAAAATTTAAAATTTTAGTTATCCAAAATAACCTCTCTTATCGATGCGGCCAACACATCACTCATGTCAGCTCAAGTGCTCCATTTGGCGAAGTGATTTCTTTATTATATAAAGGAATCGGTGCGCCGCCACAGCCTCCGACGAAGTCCATCTCCGCTGGTAATGCTCGAAATCATTCTTCCGTTTCTTTCAATCCGGAGTGTTTTTTTTGTTTTCATTTGTGTTAGCGCTGTTACAGCGTTCGAATATTAGGTTGACTGTTTAATTTCATTACATTTCACTAATTTATGAAGCCGTGCTCTGATCAATCTGATTGAAGGTATTATGGACAGTCAGATTATAAGCTACAATTGGAGGTGTAATTGCTTGGTTCAACGTCGTAGGACGAGGAATTTCCGAATTTTTTGTATTCCCCAGTCTGCTCCTCGTCAGACTGCTTACTTTCCAGGAGGTACGGTTCTGTAGTTTTTTCTGTACTTTCTGATACCTTTTATGTGATATGGTGAATTCTTATTGCTCGAGGTTTAGAGCAAATGCCGTTATTGCATTTGGTTGATCAAGAAATTGAAAATGGCTTTTGAGGATGCTGGTTAGTCAAATTCCAAGTATTACCTAGATGAGGATACTATTGACATCATGCCAAACTTTCTAGATTTTAACCACTTGAGAAGGGCTATGTACAGTAAATTATTTGCTTTTAGGAGCCTAATATGTAAAAAGTAATTGAAGACTGCATATTTTTTAGCTTATAAATTCTTATTGTTGTTTAAATGAACTTGGTTAAAAATTTGTTCTTCTTATTTTCTTGCTTGCCCCTTTGTATTGTTCACTCACTCTGTATGGTATTTTGTTTCTATCAGGAATTTTTTATAAAGGCATAAAGTGTTCAATGAAATCTTACAAGTTATCTGAACTTAATCATGATGCTGTCACTAGTCTAAAAGCTCGTCCTCGTATTGATTTTTCTTCAATATTTGGCGTGGTGAGTTTTTCTCTGTCTTTCATATCCCTGTCGCTCCTATTTCTGTTTAAATTATCCGACTTTTAATTCTATGTTTAGGTCCAGCCCATTGTTGATGATGTTAGAAAAAGAGGAGATGCTGCAGTCAGAGAGTAGGTGGTTTTTTGTTTCTATTTTTCATCATATTTATACTATATTTTACTTTGAATCATTTGATTTGTGTTTTTTGTTTATATTTAACCTCTCTCTAAATTTGCATATTTTGCAGCTATACAGCAAAATTTGACAAAGTTGAACTCAACCAGACTGTTGTTCCTGTCTCTGAGCTGCCAGAGCCGGAGGTAATTTCACAAATTCAGTATCTACATATTTTAGCTAATCATGCATTTTATGCTGGAATATATATATATATATATATATATATATATATATATATGTATATGTATATATGTATATGTATATGTATATGTATATGTATATGTATATATGTATATGTATATATGTATATGTATATATGTGTGTGTATATATATATATATACATATATATAAATTAAATTAAATTGGACTTCTTCTTTAGTTTCTATTTTCATATTGATAATATAATATGCATTTGAAATGTTTTATTCACAAAGCTTGACGCAGCAGTCAAAGAAGCATTTGATATAGCTTATGACAATATTTATGCATTTCATGCTGCTCAGATATCAGCTGAAAAAAATGTTGAGAATATGCCTGTAAGTTTGCTACTTAATTTTTAATGCTATTAATATAAACTGTACGAACTTATAATCTATGTTATAAGCTTTTTACACAAATATTTCAGGGAGTAAAATGCAAACGGGTGGCAAGAAGTATTGGTTCTGTTGGTCTCTATGTTCCTGGGGGAACCGCTGTTTTACCTTCAACGGCTTTGATGCTCTCAATTGTAAGATACTAATTACCAGTACCATAGGATGTTAGTTGTGTACTTTACTTTTATAAAATGCGGAGTGATTCCTAATTTATGCCTCACTCCGGAATCGTTTTTATGACCTTGAAGGTAAGAAATGCCACTCAATTTGTGAGGCTCCCTACCTTTTTTCCTCTCATTTTTTTTGGGTCTCACGTTAGTTTAAAGTTGATTTATATTGCACGTCAATAAATGACATCACAGTGACGTGGATTTTATTCTCAGTTCCAGACAGTTCATTTTGATGAATCTTCATTCATCCCTCATTAGTAATGTGGCCTTAGGATATGTTTGACGTGGTAAGAAGGGATGACAAGGGATCCCTTCTCATTGTTTGGTCCACCAATTTACATTAATCAATTACTAATTTACTCTTATTTTTCTTCATTTTTCTCTTCCCTTTCCTTCTCGCCGTAGCCAAACATGAATGTATAAAATACCGGACGCATCATTTGACATTTTCTTTATTTGGCATCAGCCTGCTCAGATTGCTGGTTGTGGAACTGTGGTTCTTGCAACACCTCCCAGTCAGGATGGTAGCATATGCAAGGTATTTGGAGATTTTCTTTACCCTTACAGGCTTCAAGTTTAGACTGCTTTGGGATAAAAATATATACAAATACAACACTAAGCGAGACATAATTCTTTTTAATTATAACTTGTAAAGGAACTAACTGATGCAATTTCTTTAGGAAGTGCTCTATTGTGCAAAGAAGGCTGGTGTGACTCACATTCTTAAGGCAGGAGGAGCTCAGGTATGTAAACAAATGTTGCTACTCATGGATATGGTTTAGATAGGCAGATGGTTGAGTTTAATTTGTGATATTGGTTGTCAAAAATAAACATATCCATGAATTCTGGACCCTTTTTGATTTGTAGGCTATCTCAGCTATGGCTTGGGGGACAGAATCTTGTCCTAAGGTAATAACTTTTGGATTTTGCCAATCTTACATTCATTTACCATGGCCAGGTCAATGGTTTCTCACAGATCTCTGAAGATTGATGTCAATTTTGTATGTAATACTTGAACTGAGTGGAAACATATTAATATCCTTGAACAATGCAAGAACTTCAGTGGATCCATTGCAGAAATCTCAAGCAAGTACTAGGGTCTTAAGTCTTGAATATCTGAAACATGAGACTGTAATGCCTTACGCTCATGGTAATGCTTACTAAAAAGATGGCACTATATTTGATAATTATCAATCTATTTTTTGTCTAATAAGTTTTTATAAATATGCATTCACAGTTAAAGATTAATATGCAGTGGGATATGTATATATTTTATGAAAAAAAAAATTTGGTTGAGCTTCCTGAGTTAATTGCTTCTTTGTTGCAGGTTGAGAAAATTTTTGGCCCTGGCAATCAATATGTAACAGCTGCCAAAATGATTCTTCAAGTAGTATTCTTTCTTTCTTTCTTTTTTCCAGTTTTAGTTTAAAATTTATTTGTATGGGAGGTCTAAAGAACATCTTATAATATTAAAGTTTCTTATTCATGGGAACTAATGTTCAAAATGGAGGATGCCCTAACGTTTATCCTTTTGGTGTTATAATGGTCATATTTAGAGGTTCCAAAATTTTTCATGGGACTGGCACTATGGGGACGTGCCTAGGCTTGGCAGGCATTTCCCAATTTGAAAAGGATGAGTTATTATTATTATATTTTTTTTCATTTTAATTCTGAAGTAAGGGATTGGACATTCATTCCCCTACCAACAATCAACAATAAGAAGTTCAAAACTAAAATGGGGTAAAATTCCATGAATTCTGCCCTGATCCCCTAGCAATTTAATGGGCAATTTTGCTGGCACAGAATGATTTGTGGAGCAGGGACGAGGATGAGGAAGCGTTCTCCATCCCTGATCTGCCCTACAATGTTGCAGATTTACTGGTTTTCATTTTGGAAAATATTTGAAGTGCTTTCGTAAGTAAAAGAAAATAGATTCAGGTACATTAAAATAGTTGGATTTTACCTTCGGCTAGAAGGATGCTTTTATCAAGAGACGTGGAAAACGAATTCATGTATACAACAAATAGTTCAAGACTAATATATTTTAATTTAAATGGGATTTATTGGCTTGTCGAGCATTGTATTTGTTATTCTAGAATCTAGATTCAAGTTGTACTTAAAAAATTGAAATTTTCTTGAAGTAAACATTCTAACTATTTGGATTTTTTTTTCTGGGACAGAATAGTGAAGCTATGATCTCAATTGATATGCCTGCGGGCCCTTCAGAAGTTCTGGTTATTGCTGATAGATATGCCAGTCCAGTTCATATAGCAGCAGATCTGCTTTCCCAGGTGATTTCCTTGGTGAAAACTCAATATCCCCAGTTAATAGAATATGAGCACAAAATTCCTCTAGATTAAACTTCACATTTGGGCAGCGGTTTTTGTGATAAAAATTTTATTTTTCCCTCATGTTGTATGCAATTGATAAGTGGATTCCCTTTTATGCTATCCTTGATTGCGGTTGAATAATTTAGATTTGCATAAAAGCGACTTTTGTCTCTTTTTTTTTTTTATTTAAAAAATTTGGTTGACATATAGCTACTCTCAACAATGACATCTCAGCTAATAACATGCAGGCCGAGCATGGTCCTGACAGTCAGGTAGTTCTTGTAATTGCCGGTGATGATGTGGATATTAAAGCTATTGAAGAGGAACTCAGCAAACAATGTAAAAGTCTTCCAAGGGGAGAGTTTGCTTCAAAAGCACTGAACCATAGTTTTACTGTGTTTGCTCGTGATATGGTTGAGGTTTGTTATCTTGGATAAATGGCTTGACTCTGTATCTACGTTCGGAAATTCTAATGCAAATTAGTGGTTCTGGTTAATCATTGAAACATACAACTTAAATTTATGGAACTTCAAATTCATTTTAAGCATCAGCCACGCATTGTTTAAATTGGTCATATAATTATTGATGTGAGGTGTGACCTGAAATATATTGTTATCAAGTTTATATTTAGCCTTACTTTTAACTGCCACTGTCAATGGAAAAGGCCAAGAAAAAAACAGTACTGCTATTAGTTTACATTCTTTTTCTAGCTAACAAGTAACGACAGCGAATTGGTAGATTTTTGTTGCTATATATTGAATTTGTTTCCTGCATAAAAATAAAGTACATCATTTACAAATATGTGCTTGACTCGGTCTGTTACTGGATTTTGCAAAATTCAATTACCTTATTATTTCAGAACCTCTACACCACTTTACGTTGTTTGAAACTAAATATGGTTGTGTTGATTCTCAGGCAATCTCTTTTTCAAACTTATATGCACCTGAGCATTTGATAATTAATGTCAAGGATGCGGAAAAGTGGGAGAGTTTTATTCAGAATGCAGGTATCTGCTGATAGTTGTTTTTAGTTTGTTCAAGCTCGTACTCAACAGTTCACTAGCATCTAGGCTATTACAAGAGGGGTTTAGATATATGTTATTATAATTAAAAGAAATTAAGAAGAAGAAAGAAACTTCAGACTTTTTCCTTAGAAAGAAAAATCTTGGAGTTATATCAGAGTCGAAACTCCATCCAGTTAATTAGTAAGCCATGAAACTGCTAAATAGAAATTAGATACAGAGAATGTAAACACTCTGTTGTTAATTATCCGGCCAATGTTGCTTTGACATTAGGTATTGAGGCATTTGTGGCATATTATTTGATGCAGGCATAGCCCGATTCTACTTGTTTGTTGTCATAAAATACCGTGTCATAATAAACTTTGTTTTAACCTTGCAGGTTCTGTCTTCTTGGGGCCATGGACCCCAGAAAGCGTGGGAGATTACGCAAGTGGGACAAATCATGTTCTTCCAACCTATGGTTATGCCCGAATGTATGGTGGAGTTTCACTTGACTCGTTTTTAAAATACATGACAATACAGTCTTTAACAGAGGAAGGTTTAATAAAACTTGGCCCCTCTGTCGAGAAAATGGCTGAAGTTGAGGGGCTAGACGCTCATAAAAGAGCTGTAAGTCTTCGATTGAAAGATATTGAAGCCAGGCAGATCTCAAACTCAAGGTGATTGTCTAGATACCTTATGTAGTGCCTATTTGTGGAAAATTTGAACATCAGATTTTGACTGTTCTTCAAGGAACTATAACTACTTTTTCGGGTGCTCTGGTTGTTCTACGTAAGACAGCATAAATCTGGAAACAGGTTTAAGATCGTTGACTGTTGGACCTTGGATGGGATGTCAAGAATGTATGGTATAAATATAATTTGAAGGAAGCATCTGTTATACAACATTTATCTTCTTTTTTAGTGATTTCAAAATTTCAACCCTTGACACTTCATATGGTTGATACCATATCACCTGGCAATTACCACCGTTGTTTTCCAAGCCCACAGCCAAAGGTGATAATTATTTTTTAAAAAAAAGAAAAACTGAATAGTGCAAAGATAATTGACATTGTAATTTTTCAATGGATTGAAGAGTCTGCACCAAGAAAAGAAGTGTTTTTTTTTTTGGGGGGGGGGGGGGGGGGAAAAAAAAA
>JBBMEG010000005.1:5243521-5273845 GCA_037832605.1 Cyclanthera cordifolia | reverse complement strand
TATATATATAGGAAATTATTCCTTAGACAAGTAGTTATTATAGATGAAACATATGACCTCTTAATTATGATCGATTAGTTAGATATGACATTCTTAAGTTAGATATGACATTCTTAATCATGGGCTACTTTACAATAGTTTTTGCATTTCTCATTTTGGTCGTGACATATACACACACTTATATGCGATAAATAGTTGTTGCTTTTCATTTTTTGTTTAGTCATTGATTGAATCTATACAAGAAAATACATGCATTTTATGAGACAAAAGTGGATGGAGTTTGTGAAGTTTCTTAGTTTAATTGGATGTCATCACCACCGTACACTACCATAGTTCTATGATTCAGAATATCATTTCTTTTTTATCCTTTTAAATTTCATATTCGAAGTTGCGATCGGATCTATTCATTCAAAAGAAGCGATTCAATCCATTATGTTATTGCTAGGCAATACCACTATTTTTTTTGTTTTGGATCTTCCAAATCATTCCGCGAGGGATTCAAGAATTGTTTTTTATCCAATTTGTAGGAATCAATAGAAAAGGCAAACTCCTTATGATATATCAGATCCGGCTCGATTATTGATAGGGAAAAGATTTGTATAAGTTTGATCTTGGAAATTGATATTTGACTTTCATTTAATTGAGAATAGTTGCTCTCTCTATCTAGAATTTGTAGTTCTTCTCTCTCAATTTGTAATAAAAAAAAAAAAAAAAAAGGAAAAAGATATCATCAATGTCTTAAAGGGTAAGCAATATAACATTTGAAGTAGTAATTTGTTTACCTATTCTTAATGGAACAAATTTTGTACACCAAATATTGCCAACCTGAGACCTTGCGTAAATGTGCGTCATAATTAAGAATTTTTGGATTCAAGTCTCATATTCTCAATTCTTGTTCAACTGAATGAATGAATGAAAAAAAAAAAGTTAAAAAAAAAAACTTAGCCGGAGAATCAGCAAATATTTAATTTAATAAGCAAATTCATATTCTATTTAAAACTCTCAATTACACAAATCTAGATTTAGAAACCAAAAAAAAAAAAAAAAAAACTAGAAGAATAATTTTTGAAAAAGTGAAAATGGATAAAGGGCTAAATCAATCATTAGAAGAATAAATACGACAGCAAAGAAAAATGTAATCTTCATCAGGAAAAGTGAAGCATGAAAAACGGTTTGGTGAGGTAATCTAATGCACACACTACATGATTAAGGATTAAATCACAAGGAAAATTTTAAATAATCCACATTCGTAATATCTACAACATATTTACTATAAATTATGAACAAAAAATGTATAAGTACAACTGCTACAAACAAATGTGTTTAATTTGTACCAAGATAAAACTAATAATAAAAAATAAAAATAGAAAATTAAACATTCCAGATTGAAATATACCCACCTACTAAATACAAATATCAATTAGGAATTAAAAAAAAAAAAACAAATATACAAATATCAATTGTTCTAATCCAAACAAAGATAATAGATTAAATCCAAAACCCAGCTCTCATTACATTACATGACCCTCACTCCATACAGCTCAACATGAAAAAATTTACACAAACTGCTGAACAGAATACAACACCATCATCATCACCATCACAAACTGAAAAAAATAAAGTCAACAACAATATTACAGTTTCAGATAAACCTGGTTGGCTGCCTCAAGCAGTCTCTTCTTCTTCCTCCTCTTCATAATCTTCTTCCACAGTCGCGTCCTGGTACTGCTGATACTCGGCAACCAGGTCGTTCATGTTACTCTCAGCCTCGGTAAACTCCATTTCGTCCATTCCTTCACCGGTGTACCAGTGCAAGAAGGCCTTGCGCCTGAACATGGCTGTAAACTGTTCACTAACCCTCCTGAACATCTCCTGAATCGAAGTAGAGTTACCGATGAAAGTTGACGCCATCTTCAGTCCCTTGGGTGGGATGTCACACACGCTGGACTTGACGTTGTTGGGTATCCACTCAACGAAGTAAGACGAATTCTTGTTTTGTACATTAATCATCTGCTCGTCTACTTCTTTTGTACTCATCTTACCGCGGAACATGGCTGAGGCAGTAAGGTACCGACCGTGTCGTGGATCAGCAGCGCACATCATGTTTTTGGCATCCCACATCTGCTGGGTTAACTCTGGCACGGTGAGGGCTCGGTACTGCTGGGATCCTCTTGATGTTAATGGTGCAAAGCCAACCATGAAGAAATGTAGACGAGGGAATGGAATGAGATTGACAGCAAGCTTTCGTAGATCAGAGTTCAATTGCCCAGGGAATCGTAGACAACAAGTAACACCACTCATGGTGGCAGAGATGAGATGGTTGAGATCACCGACTGCAATATGACAAGGGATAAGAACCAAATTCTATTCAAATATTGAAATAACTTAAATACAAGATAACTGAAGTTTAGCGATAAATAGGATCCTCTCATTCTTGAGCTCACTCAAAACTTGAACCAAAATACCAAAATATTTGATACCTTCCTGACTTTCCATATAGTTGATTTATAACTAAATGCCTAACAAACTCTTTATGATAAATTCCTCATATACTCCTATAATAATCTTAATTTCTATTAAAGGTCGTCATTTCATATATATATATAGACACACACACACACATAATAGGAAGAGGGGAGGAGAGGAAGTGGAGGAAGAAGTAGAGTGATTTGGAGGTATGAACTACTTGTCTGAGGATTGGTGTTTAGGAGAGATGTTTATTTTACATTAATATTTTTTTATTGTAATCATGATATATTTGTACTCACTTATAAGTTTAATATATTTTATTTTATATAATTTGGTTTGATAGAAAAAATGGCAAGCCATCAATTTGATCATTATAATTTAATTTTTAACTTATAGTATATACGCACACATATATAGTCTAACTAATAAGTTAATATTTTCCTTAGAAATGTAAAATATGAAGAAAACTACTAAGAGGTTACGCACTTGAAAGACATTTACATGTGAAAGTGCTACATATGTGCATAACGTATGTAAGTTCACATTCACAAGCATTTATTTCTTTTTACTATCATTAGTTTTCGAAGTTTCGCCTAAAAAGGTGAAAAAGAAAAAAAAAGTGCAACTGGGAACTGTTTTTGCAACTGCTACCAATGAATGAAGGTTGGTATTAGGGACTTGAAAAGTCATTTCTATGCCATTGCACAATACAGCCATGGAAAATGTAACCAGTCATTATGAGTATTTGAAGACTCCTATTAGAACTTCAGACTCAACACCATCCATTCTCATCTTCATATATAACAAAGAGCAAGGACTCAAATATAATTTTCAGTTGCAGGACTCAGAGACTTACAAGTTGGAGTAGCAAGCTTGAGTGTTCGGAAACAAATATCGTAGAGGGCTTCATTGTCAAGAACCATGCATTCATCAGCATTCTCGACAAGCTGATGAACCGACAAAGTGGCATTGTATGGTTCTACAACCGTGTCTGAAACCTTGGGAGAAGGAAATACCGAAAATGTCAACATCATGCGATCTGGGTACTCCTCCCTGATCTTTGAAATCAGAAGTGTTCCCATTCCAGAACCAGTACCTCCACCCAGAGAATGGCAAACTTGAAATCCTGTACTAGTGAGAGAGAAAACAGTAGTCAGCCATTGTTGAAGACTTGAAAGAATGACAAGATATAACGAGAATTGAGAAGATAAGCCTACGCTTTCTATGAACTAGAACAATATTATTGGAATCTCCATGTCTCAAGAAAGTATTACAACATCCACTTAGACACGAAGTTCTAAAATAATAGGATCATTTATCGACATACAGAATTCCCTTACCTGCTTCTGATAAATAATAAATATCTGACTCCAAAAAGGAAGGTAGAATTGATTTTTGGGATAAGGAACCCAAAAAAGGAAGGTATTGACAATATATATGAAATTAGATTTTACTAAATTATAACAGAGTTAATCTAATGGTACAAATAAACAGCAAGTACATGCATTAAAAGAAAGATACAAGAATGCCGACCGTCCCACCCCATCAATGTGGATAGAACAAAATTATAGAATTTCAAATTATGGTGAAGATAAAATTAGAAAATTCCCAGGACCTGATACTCTTTTCAGTGCGATCAGATCCAGAGGAAATAGAATCGAAAACAAAATTAACACCATGTTTTCATTAACAAACTCACATAAATTGAACCATTTCTCCAGCAGCTTTAAGAAGCAAGCTCAAAAAAAATTAAATTAAAAAACAAAATAAGCAGCTAGGAGAAAAGATAATTGAGAAAACAAAACCCCCAACACCAAGGGCTAAAAAAAAAAGGTAATCTGTATGATAGGAAGACAAAAGGGTATATAATTTCAACCAAAATAAAACAAAAAATTTAACAACACGATTGCGATTACAGATCCAAAAGAACAATTCACAATCTCAAACCTCATAATAAACTACCGAAAGAAAATTGCGCGCGAAATAGAAGAGGAAGACCAAAAAAATACAGCATTACCTTGCAAGCAATCACAATTCTCAGCCTCCTTCCTGACAACGTCGAGAACAGAATCGATAAGCTCAGCTCCTTCGGTATAATGTCCCTTAGCCCAATTATTCCCAGCCCCAGATTGACCAAAAACGAAGTTGTCGGGACGGAAGATCTGGCCATAGGGACCAGATCTGACGGAATCCATAGTTCCAGGCTCCAGATCCATCAGAACAGCTCGAGGAACATACCTTCCGCCACTGGCCTCATTGTAATAGACGTTAATCCGCTCGAGTTGAAGCTCAGAATCGCCGCTGTACTTGCCGGTGTGGTCAATGCCATGTTCGTCGCAAATAACCTCCCAGAACTTGGCTCCGATCTGGTTACCGCATTGCCCGCCCTGGATGTGGAGAATTTCTCTCATCTTCGATTTTCCTGGGAAACAAACAGAGTACAATTGGAGAATTCGAGAGTCTGGAAATTTGGATCGAGGAAGAAACCGGGATGTCAAGAGCTATTTATAGTTGGTTGTTAAGTAAATAAAGTAAACATTTTGGGCTTTGTTGCAAAATAGAAAAGATACTTTATTTATTTTCTTAGTTCCAAAAAAAGCATTTAATACAAAAATAAAATGAAAACGGAAAATCTAAAAAAGGAAAGAATAAAATGATTTAGAAAAAAAAAAATTCCACATTAAAATCACAAGGGCAATCCCGGGTTTCAAAAAAAAAAAAAAAATAAATGTTCAATAATTATTTAAATACAAATACAATTATAATAATAATTAGATACACGTGTAATAGTTATATCAAATTTGAATATCCATATTAAATTATGATTAAATAGTAAATGAAAATTTTCAAAATAAAATACAAATTCATTAGTTGAAATGTCTACGTATATTTAAAATAATAATTAATAATTGAAATAAGTGTTGCAAACATTGCAGCCGATAAAAAATGAACGTTTTGGTGTTATTTTTATATAATTATTTTTTTAAAGAAAAATTACTTTTTTTAGTGATAGATTTGGGTTTTAATTTTAGTTTAGTCTCTAAGTTTTAAAACTGAATAATTTTACCTTTGACATTTCAATAATATCTATTTTTTATCTATAAATTTTGAGTCTAATTTTAGTTTTGTCTATATATTTTTATCCTGACATTTAAATAATGCTTACTTTTAGTACTCGTGTGTTTTCAAAAGTAAGCATTATTTAAATGTTAAGTGTAGTCCCCAAGGGGGTGGCGCAGTTGGTGGAAGACTTGGGCTTGAGAGGTGTGCTCCCTCTCGATTCTAGGTAAAAAAATGTTAAGTGTAAAAATGTTCAATTTTAAAAGGCAAAGACAAACAATGAGTATATGCATAACAATTTTTCATTCATTTGACAAAATCTTACATTTTACCCAGATCATCAACAAACTATTTGAATGTTGTCAATAGACTGATTAAAGTTTTGAACTACTAGTTGATGTTATCTTGAAGGTTCGTAGTTGAAATTGAACTAAAGATGAAAGATTAACCGGTGAGCTGAATGAATCACGAACATTCTTATTATTTTACATATACAAATTCAATTTTCTGCTGTATATAAAATATTTTAAGAATTTTATTATTCAAAGAATTTTTGGATATTGTTTTCTATACACCAAAAATCCCCAAAATAAAAAGGAAACATAATCAAAGAGAGAATATGAATTTGATTTAAACATTTGAAAGAAATGATTGGGTATGAGATGGGATGATTGGTGGAGAGTCAATTGCTGTGGAGAGAGAGACGTGTGATCAGAAGCCCACAAAGTTATTAAAAACAGAAAAGAAAACTAAATTGGGTTTTGTTCAAATGTTGTGTCGGCTACATTATATATTATAAATACTCTGCCCATCACTTGCATTGCAAGCCATACCTTTTTGGGATTTTTTAGGTATAACCAAAAAAATCAAAAAAAAAAAAAAAAAAAAAAAATTAATGTATAGCAAAATTTTTAAAATATTTATATAACAGAATAATGGATATTTTATGAAAAATGATCAACATATCCATAACTTCAATTAGTTAATATATATTCAAAACTTCCAAGAGAGGTGTAAAAGTAATAAATTAAACCAAAAAATAAATAAATAAAAAAATAGTAGTTTCATAAACTTTTAAAATAACCAAGCTTTAAAAAAAAACTAAATAAATAGATAAGGAAATTTTTCATCAGTAACTTCTCCATCCGCTACAGGAGTTGGAAGTTGAAGAGCTACTATTTACTTTGATGCTACTACTAATAGAGTGTGACTTTTTGAATTATTCAACAAACCGCAGATCCCTGCAATACGAATACACAAGCGCGTCCGAAAGTGGAAATTCCTTAATTCTGCTACTTTTACACAATTCCCAGCCAAAACTGAGAAAAGTTAAAGAATTTCATGAATAACACTCTTTGAAAGAAACTCGCACAATAATTTTTGGTGCAAGCCTAGTAAAAAGATGAAAATGCTTACAGGCTAGATGACTCCAATCAACACAACAAATAATCTTCAATCAGTGCGACTCAATCAATTTGAAGGATACTCCAATCAACACAACAAATAATCTTCAATCAGTGCGACTCAATCAATTTGAAGGATAGTCTTCAACTAATGACATAAATAATATTTAATCGATACAACAGATAAGCTTTCATGAGTGTCACACTTTTCAATCAGTACACTAGATCGTCTTCCACCAAGACTACTAATATTCTTCAATCATTGCACGAGGCGCAACCGTGTGTGGCGGTCTGCAGGACAAAATGATGCATGCCCTACCTCGTTCAAAAGCCCTCCTCCCTGTAAGCACATATCTTATATTAATTTTGCGAATGAAAGTTTTAACTCCTTAGATCTAAAAAAAAGAAAGAAATAAGTTTCGGGATTTCTTTTTCCAAAAAAAAATGATAGAACGCAGAATATATGGCTAGGATAAAAATTTGAAGAACCAATAACTTACACCAATTTTGAATAAGGAAAAGAAGAGAAATTTAGAGAGTGAGAACATAGGAAAGGAGAAAATAATTGAAGAAATAAGAAAGTAAGAAGAAAGAGGTCAAGTTGGAATCTACTATGTACACATTATTTTTTGAAAAACCAACTGTAAACTACTATGTACACATTATTTTTTTTAAGCTACAATTAAAATAAGAGGCTAAAATATTGTCTCTCATAATTTTCTCTTGAAAGAAGTGAGATTCCCACAATCTACTTGATAAAGACTAGAGGTGTACTGGATTGAGGGAAATTTTTGGACCGACCACAAAATTAGGGCCGATCACTTTTTGAACCCATCTAAAGAGGCAACCCAATCCAACCCAACGCTTATAATTTCGAGTGAGATTAGGTCATCAGTTTATCATTACAAATATAAATATCTTCCATCAAATTAGTCATAAACAAAATACAATCTCCAACCATTATGATCAATGTAATAAAATGAATATAAATATTAAATATGCAAATTATCCGATCATAACCCACTCATCATTAGTCCTTATCCTACATTACTTGAGTTCTCAAATTATTTGAACACCTTTAATAAAGACTTAAAAGATCTCCAATATATATATTCTTTGAGGTTTTAAGTTGAACCCACCAATAAACTTAAACATAAAATCAAATCTCTTTTGGGTGATTGGCTTTTGGAGTTGATGAGAAAGAATATAGCACCATGAGGATTTTGGATTCAAGTCTCCTATCCACACCTCCAAATCCAATCACAAATAAATCGGAGATATCACCTATTAAGAGGGGCCAATCTAGCAACATACCACCCTAAGGGGTGTTTGGATTTTGGTGTTTATGAGAGGAGAGGAGAGAAAGTGGAGGAAGAAGAGGAAATTGAGTGATTTGGAGATATGAAATAATTGTTTGGACAACACCAAGAGGATACATTGAAAAAATATTTTTGAGATTTATGTTTAGAAGAGAAGATGTTTATTTTAAATAAAATTTAATATAAAATTTGATTTTATAGAAGTTGAGTAGTATAAACAACCTTTTGTAATCACTCTTTAAAAACCTTATACAAATGAGTTATTATTATAATTTCTTCCTTATAATCACTCAAAATAACTCCTCATTTCTAAACACTCCACAATTTTACAAACAAACACCCCTTAAAATAACAACAAAACCCTTTTGTATAATTTATATATTAAACACGACACTATCAAAGGGGGATAACAACTATTTTAACATGATTATTGTTTCAATAAGTTTCATGATTCCCTACCTAAAAAGTGTAAGAAAAATAAACATCCAACTCTACCAAACAGCATTAATATATAATAATAGTAACAAACTCATAATTTGAGATAGAAGAACCAAAACATATGATAAAGACATTATTCTCTTTTTTTTAAAGGAAAAGAAAAAGGCCAATCATTGACATCTTTTACTTTGCTTTCTTTTCTTGGAAGTTGAGATTAAATCATTTTGGTTTCACTTTCAATAGGAAGTGTTTGAATCAATTGCTTGAAACTTAAGGGAATTGGAATAAGTTACTTGTAATTCTAGGGCTGTTATCATCATACTGTTACATTTGGAAGAGAAATGACGTGTGGCCATTTTGTACATGGGCCATTAAAATAGAGATGTGTTTTTTCCAAAAAGATTAATATGTATATATATATAAAGAGAGAGAGAGAGAGAGATCACGGCAAGTTAACAAAATATAACTTACTTGGCATGTTTCTTGACCCCTTTATAGATGTGTCCAAAACTACTCTTCGAGATGATTTATTTTCTTCATGCTTTTAGTGGATGTAGCAATTTGGACTGCTCTCAATACCTGGATGGGTAAAGTAGGATGATAAGATAAAAGAAATGCACATGCTAGAAAGAACATTGAGGCAAGTTTCATTCTATTCCACACATATCACGTCAATGGAATAGTTCTTTCAAACAAATTTTGTGAATAGTTCATTACTTGTTTAGGGTTTAGGGCCATGATCCGTTGGAAATATCCTTCACAAGTATGGAGCAGACCAGCTTCAGAGTCCCACATTAACTAACACTTATTGGGAGTTGATATTCAAAATAGTTGAACTAATCTCTTTCTTTTTTCTTTTTTTTTTTAGCATTTAAGTATTCGGACAAGTTTAGATGCATCTCGACTAATATCACCCGACAACAGACCCTACTACATTTTGATAGAAAACACAGAGAATATTAAACTCTAGGTAGGTGACATAAACTAAACATAGTACCTCTTAGCTCTTCGAGACCCTTTGACCACCAGATCAACTGAACTAGAACTACTTCACCCACAAATGGAAGGAAAAAACCCAAACTACATCTACACTATTAAAGGAAACCAGATAATATTTATTTTTTATATATATTTTATATTTGTGAGAATTCGAGTCAGCTTTCATACATTTCGACTATTTTCATGGGACAAATCGCTTAACCCTACAACATTTAGTAAGTCGAAGGTTGATTGAATCTTTAACCTTTTGATTCTTCAAGCCTTCTTGATACTAGATAACCAACCCTGGATGGTTAATATTTGTCATTTATATAAAGATTAATTTGGTTCTTTTCAAAACAAATTGACCACACAAAAGCACGAACGTGGCTCTTCCAAAGAACCGCTTCCTTTCTTTTATGTTCCAAAGCATTCAACATCCACAATGCACATTTAGAGTAATACATGAATCGAGAAATCTTCTCCTTCATATTGGCAATCAAGACTATCTATAAATCTAATAATATTTAGTATAATGTAAAAAAAAGGAAGCTATTCTTAACAACCAAACATGTCGCAAGATACCATAACTCCATAAGCATGGTTGGACAGGACCAACCAAGCTAGATTACGAGTGAACACCTAACAAGTAACAGACAAGTTTTCTCCAACAAAAATGGCGTGGGAGCACCGAAGACTCTTGTCTCGAGTACCAGAATTGTTATTCCAAAAGCCAATTAGCCTGAAATCTTCCCTACAAGATAT
Source organism: Cyclanthera cordifolia (assembly GCA_037832605.1). Classification (NCBI taxonomy): domain Eukaryota; kingdom Viridiplantae; phylum Streptophyta; class Magnoliopsida; order Cucurbitales; family Cucurbitaceae; genus Cyclanthera; species Cyclanthera cordifolia. The sequence continues at coordinate 5,263,413 of JBBMEG010000005.1, read as the reverse complement.
CATTTATCTATGCACCTAGCATATGTGCACAATACTTGTCAACATATTTGAAACTACTTTTTTCTTAAAAAAAAAATTCAGTAATGGGAACAGCCACAGGGTAGTTGGCTTTGAAGACGTGTCAAGAAGAAAGCATCTGAAGGCAAGGAAATAAACTTTTAAAGGCCAAGAACAAGCTGCTGCAGCCTTGCAGGCAGAACCATCCAAATATACTCTTAAACTTTACTTTATGGAATACATCAGTTCAATCTAGTATATTATTCACAAGTTGATAACTTGTGCCAAAGGTTGAAAATTTTCAACCCTGTACCGTGTACCCTAGAAAGAAAAAAAAGGCATACAGAATAAAAACGCTCTCCAATTTATATGAATCAACGAAAGAAAGCAACGTGACTTTGTTTCTATATTAGTGCAAACCAAATACAGGCCAGACTATACTCTTTAGAGAACAAATTTGTATCCCTATCTATAAAAACCAATCTGGATAACAAATGCGACTGTAGAAACAGTCACTTAGTTCGAACTATAAGCTAGTCCACAATAGAAAATGAGCACAGTTATGAAAGTTTCACAAACTTCTCATGCAATACGCACAGCAGTTGAGAACATGGTTCTGCACCTCATCATTTATTTTGCACAGCCAAGACCAGTTCGAAGAAAGTGAAATATTTCAGTTCTATCTTCTAATATCTATCAAAAAGTTAGTTTTGTGTTGTAAACATGTTTCCTTATTATTCAACTTCTGTATAAAATTATTAAACTACAAAAATAAAAATCATGATCTACTCTAGAATAGACAAAAGCATACCAAGCAGGGAAATATAATCGAGCAATGAAGATTGGAGTCAACGTCATCTGCTCCGAATTTGAGGTCTTTGACTTAATGCAAGTAAAAGCACACAGATCAAATTGTTCCTCGATGGAATCTTCTTGGATGTTAAAGACTATTGTTTCTTCCGCCACTAAAACTACTCATCCGAATTGAAAGGGAAAAATGGTCAAGTTTTCACAGTGAAAAATTAAAAAAACGGTAAAAGAGAAACTCCCATATCTTGAAACAATTTAAGAGAGAAAGACAAACTTAAATCAATATGCACACCTTTTAAATGACGTAAAGGCACAAAAAAGACCAATAGTGCTTCTTCACCATCTTCTAAGGAAGGAAACCCCCCTAGGACAAAAAAATATATGGCATGTCACAAATGAAGAACTACGTTATGTCTTTGACAAAACAACATCAACTATAACCTTGACAGGGAAAATTTCAAAAGTAGATTCAATGGGATCTAACCTTCTATTATAGATAGAGCTAGATACTGATAACTTAACAGATGGCAAATTGTTGGACTGCATAAATATTTCTTATCTGTAAACTGTGAATTGATCCAATACACAGCCAGATCAGGGTTTCGATCTCATGAATTTTCAAACTGTAATGTAGAGAAAATAGTGTTAAAAAATAAGGAGAGAGTTTGGAAAATGTTTGATCACACATCAAATGATTTGGTCCTAACCATGTAGTTGATTGTTGAAATATAAATGTTTGACAGGGACAAATATTTTTCAGTAATAATACCTTTATAGTGTTTGAGAGTGTGTTGGTTTACACACTTGATTGCCAGAAATAGCAACTGTACGGCCACTCTGAAAAACTGAACTTCTACGTACAAAATCAGCCCACAGATGCAGACACTTCAGTACATTCTTCGGAGCCAGATGTATTACCAAATAGGCCATGTTCAATACAGCCATTCAATATTTTATGATGCTTTTCGGAAACATTCACTGATTTGAGGGGTTCACGAACCAATATGCTACAAGCTAGTTTTCCTGGTAATAATCCCAAACCATCCATCACAATTAATAAATCTATAACCATATGCGAATTATATGATGATCTACAACTGGCATGGCATAACCTAAAAAAATTGTTGCAGCTCATTTCTATTCTTAGATCAATCATCTCTTGTAGCAAGTGTTTCACTGATTCAAAATTCTTTTCTTTACAAAAATTAGAGAGCATTACATTGCAAATATGCCCATTTGGATTTATACCAACCTCCTTCATGTAGTTATACAAGTCACAAGCCTCTGTACCTCTACCAACCATAAGAAGCCCGCGAATGACAACAGAATATGTTACAACATCTACAGAATTTCCCTCCAATAAATTTCTATGAAATACTCTAATGGCCAGATGATATTTACCAGCTTTTACAAGCCCATCTATAATTACAGTGTGAATATGAGCATCTACTCCTGTATAGTTCAAGAGAATACCGTTGTATATTTGAAATGCTTCACCAATTCTTCTTGATTCACAAAGACCAATTAGTACTCCAAGAACACTATACTTGTCGGGCATTAAAGATTTATCCAACATTTCATCATATAATTCCAAGGCAAGCAAAGGAAATCCAGCCTTACCGAGATAACTTAGCAGAGAGTTACATGCCACCAAGTCAAGTTCTATAAAAAATCCATCAACTAACTTGGGTAGAAGGGAAAACTGTTTGGATAAACATATGACATTCAACAGCGAACTAAAGGTATAGGAGTCGGGAAGTATATCTTGTTTATCCAAACAAAGAAAAACACTAAGAGCTTCGTTGTATCTTCCAATCTTAGCAAGACTATCAATCAATACATTGTAAAGAACCCGGTCAGGGGAATACCCTTCTGAGTCAATAATACTTAAAACATCAAATGCATCACCAACCATTTGAGCATCCATATATCCCTTGATCAGAGTAGTATACGTTACAATGTTTGGAGAACAGCCCGATTTTTCCATCTTCTTCACTAAAGAAGAAGCATCAGCAATTCTATGCAATCGACAGAACCCGTCAACCATTATAGTCCAAATGGTTGTAGACATGGATACTCCAAAAGTTGTCATTATACCCAGTAGTTGGTATGCCTCTGCCATCCTACCCAATTTGCAGAAACAATTCAAAACCACTTCAAACGTCCCATGTTTAGGATAATACCCCATTCTCAACATACATCTAAATGTATCTCTAATACCTACAAAATCCTTTATTTTGGATAAATTACATAATACAATGTTGAATGAAAGAAAATTAGGTAGCAGGGTCTCTTTAAATACCTTCAAAGCAACATCAGCACGCCCAACCTTGAACAAAACATCCACAATAACATTACGTGCAAATGTATTGGGAGTAAATCCACATCGACCCATATGATCAAATGCTTCAAAAACCAATTCATACATTCCTCCACGCCAATAAATCCTCAAAAGAAGCAAGAACGTTTGTGCCTTGGTCACATTACCAACACTCTCCAATCCCCCAAGAATCCCTTTTACAGTTTCGTAGCGCTCCATGAGGCGAGAAACCACACCCACCATGTAATCAAACGCCACAGCGTTGTGGAAGAAATTGGGTTGCTTAGCACACCGAAGGAAGAAGCTCAAAGCGATTAAATCAGAAGGGCAATTCAACAAAGTGGAGTACACAAGGTCATTGGTGAGAACTACTTGCCTGTTCTGGGAAAATTTCTGGTGGGTATTTTGATTGAGCCGGTTGTGGAGGATTTGGGATGAACTTATAAGTGGGGCTGAGCATTTGTGATTCGATTGATGGGAAAATGATCTGAGGATTCGAGGATGAACTATATGGAAGAGATTACGTCCATTTCTCCATATCATTGCCAAACAAAAAAAAGTTCGAGATTCTTGTGTGCCAACAACGCAACGAAACTTGGAGTAAGGAATTGGAATGACTGTTCGAAATGAAAATGAGAAGCAATGTTTACTGTTGCGAGGAAAATACCTTGGTGACTGACCGCTGGGAGCTGCTGGTCGAAGCAGCCGTCTGCTTCTTCTGGGTTTCTTTAACTTTTGTTCTTCTTTAAATTTGCAATATAAACAAAAAATAAAAAAAAATAAAAATTGAAAATAACATAATTAATTCGAGGGAATGAAGCTGAGCTGAATTCTTGGGCTTCGATCTTTTGTTAATGGGCTTCAATTTAATCAAAGCCCAGTTTTATTATTATTATTATTTTGAATTCGACACTCATGTGGTAATTAACAAAGAATTATAAATAAGTTTTTTACACGAAAATTGTGGGGATATGTTAGGTTGAGTGAGAAATTTGGATCATTCTTAAATTGTCACGCCATTATTTCAAATTTAATGATAAAATTAAATTAAATTTTGAGATAATATTTTTCAAAATTAAATTGAATCAAAAGTTTACTTTCTTTTGAAATTACGTCAAAATTAAATAAGATCTAAGTTTAATGAATGGTACACGTTCATGTGAATGACACAGCCCAATGCCCATATTCAAAAACTCATAAGTCTAAGCCCATGATGCATATAAGCTCTATAAATAAAGAGACTTTCATTCATTTTCAAGATCCATAAATTTGAAACTTTAGAGAAAATTCACGAAGACAGAAGTCTCCCCAAATTTCTAAGACCAAACATGTACTTTGAAGGTCAGACAACACACTCGTATGATCAAGATCGATCCAAAGAGACCAACCATGTAAAAAGATCTACAAGCCAAAGGTCGATCGAAACACCAATAGACTGAACCTCGAGAACAAGCTGCAAAGCCGAGGAAGAATCATAAGAACATATAAGAGATTGTATTCTTCATCACAAATAATGAAATCAATACAACATATATATTCTTCATTTACTCGTGTCTCGCATTCATCTTATTTACTGAAATCTCGTGTGAACATGTTATTCTCGCAAAACAATTACAAATATAGTCAAATTTTAAAATATTACATATACAACTATTATATGTATAATCATTAATATTGTATTGAAAGAAACTGAGTGACAATATCCATTAATATAGTGATTATATTTGCTAATTATTTTGAAAATAATTATATTTATAATCGATTTTTAGACTTGAGTAACTTTATAAGTTTTCGCATACAAATAATTATTGTAATTGCTTATTTATAACTAACTAAATTAACGCCTCATTTTTTAGCGAGAAACTCGACAATTTGATTAGATTTTGATAATTAATATAAATGTTTCTTTTTGTCGCAATCACAATTTATTTTTAATTTATACCCATGTATATTATAACTTTCCATTTATAATTTTTATTCATAACTTATTTTATTTTATTTTTAGATATATTTCTAACAATTTTTACTTACATCATATTTTTTTTTGTATTTCATTTTAAATTTCTTACTTTAAATTGATAAAATTGTACTATTAAATTCAGTTGGATCTCAAAAATAGCTTCAAAATTATGATAATATCAATTTATACGAATTAATATATTTAAAAGTGCAATAACTAATATAGAGGAAACTTATATACGCATAATATTTTAACAAATAATAATCTAACTTTATGAAACAAATTAATAAGTAGATAATGATAATTTATTGGTTGAATATTAAACAATCGAATATATTTATAAAATATAGATTTTAACATTATTTATAAAAATTTAATTAATGAAAACAAAAATATATGTATAAATAAAACACAAATTTTAATATACAAATGGTGGATACAAATAAAATATAAGATGGTATATGTCAACCAAACTCCATAGCTGTTCCTTCGATTTTCTTTACAAAGATATCACATTTAAACCAACGGTGGTTTATTACCATTTTTTAAAAGCTTACATCAATTCAGTAATTACCTACACCTATTTTAATTAACATTCAACCAAATTATTAAAACTATAAATTTTCAACACTTAACATAACTTATCATTGTAATAATTCAATATGATTTATTATACATTTACTTAATCAAATGCTCGAAAGAGTTCATACACCTCATAAAAGATCGATCTGTTTCGAGAAGAATATAGAGTTATAAACAATCACACTCAAATGAAATATTTACTCAAGGTCATTTCATTATCATTAAAACAAATTAATTTATAATGACTTAAAATAAGTATTCAATAAAAAAAAAAGCATAGATTTAGAGGTGTGACCAAACATGGTGTTTGAAGGGCAGATTTAAGGATATTTAGAAAATTGTGGTAACTACTTAAACAATTAATCATCTATAATCACTTAAATAAGTATTTATTTTCAAACTACTCAAAATAATCAATCATTTTAAACCACTCAAAAGAACTCTTCATTTCAAAATCATTTATAATTCGTTGTGCATTGTTAATTAAATGTAGATTGATATTTGATTAATTATTTTATTAATTTATTAAATAAAATAAAATTTTAAGGTATATGATTTTTTATCATCTATATGTACATCGCCTCATCAAATGTATGACATAAACATGTACTCATGAATTGAAAAAATCATGGATTCAATCAACTTCATTTTAAATGTGTTTTTAAAATATATTTGATATATTCATTTTTTTTAATTAATTCTCAAAATTTCAATAACAAACTGTATCATGAATATGTTTTTAATTAAAAAAAATGAAAAAAATAAAAAATGAATTTACCGACTTAACCGAATAATAATCTAACGTAGAAAATTCCTAATAAGTTGATAATAATTATTCAATCTATAAGACATGTATGAATGAAAATGACCGCTTAAGTATAAATGAAATATAAAATTTAATATAAAAATGATAGATATAAATAAAATTAAAAAAAATACACATAAAACCTCTCCATCAAAATTCACGTCCAAATGAATTATTAACTAGAACTCTTTTACAATGTGACAGTTATTTTCATCATGTGCTAAATTTATAACCAAACAAGCTATTAAATGGTCATTTAAATAGTCAATCTAGATCTTCATAGTTCTCATCCAAACAACCCAAAGCGCCAGACGCTTCCGCAGATTCCACTCTGCGAATCAGCGGCCCGTTATGGTCGCATCCCATGTTCCCAACGGACGGTCCAGATCTCTTCCCCTATTTTCGCCGTTATTCTTCTCCTCCTTTGTTATAGCCATTCCATCACACACTGCCACTCCTTGCAAACGGGAGAAAAACAGACCAGATTCCATCGCTTTTCTTCTCCGTTCGCCGCCGCGGTGGTGGTGGTGGTGCTCCACTATCCAGACCAGAAAAGATCGTCCGCCGCCGCTTCTGCCCAACCCTCATTTCCATTTTCCCGGTTTGCCACTTTTTTCCTTACCCTTTTTATTCTATTAGCTTCCATGGCTGTTCCTCGTCTTGTTTGTAGATCTGCTGTTCGTGAGTTCTTCTTGTTTTTCGCTTCCATTTTGTGTGGGATTATTTTTTGTTTTTTTCCTTTAGTTTTGCGTTTCTCTATTTTTGTTTTTGGGATTGTGGATTTCCTCAGCGGAATTGATGTGGGTTTTCATTTTCTTGGCTTGATTGTGTTCTTTTCCCTTTTTATTGATTGTAGATAATGAAAATGTATCTTCCATTATAATAGGAATAACAATGTTAGTTCTGTTCTGCAGCTACGCAGAGGCAAAGATGGTCGCACAGGGATTCACTGTCGATTTGAACAAGCCACTTGTGTTCCAGGTAAAGTCACACTGGATTGAAAAGAACCTTTTAATATTTTACATTATCAATCAATCTGGTCCAGAATTTGCATACAAATGAAAATGATTGGTTAGATTTATGTCTTTCGATCTCAAGACAATTATGAAATGTTATATGGTGATTCTTATTTATCTGGTTGTGGTAAAGTAGATTTTTTCTGTTTATATTCTCATAATTTGACCTTGCAAAAAGTAGAAATTGTAAAACTTACTAAGGGTGCCTTAATGTTTTTATTAGTTCAACTTGTTATCTTTAGAGTTAATCAACTACAAATGTTAACTTTTGATTTTCTTTCTCAGGTAGGCCATCTTGGTGAAGACTATCAGGAATGGGTTCACCAGCCCATTGTCAGCAAAGAAGGGCCTCGATTTTTCGAGAGTGATTTCTGGGAGGTATGGAAGGGCTTATTGATTTTCATAATAAAGTGATTTCCTCCCAATGCTCTAGAAGTCGAAGAGATTATGTTTAGATGATTAATGAATGTGTTTTTTTGTTGTTGGAGTGGATAACAGTTCTTGACTCGCACAGCATGGTGGGTAATTCCTACTGTTTGGCTTCCGGTTGTTTGCTGGTTCGTATCGATGTCTTACATGATGGGCCATACACCTTCAGAGTTAACATTGATGGTGGTATTTGGAATTTTCATATGGACATTACTCGAATACTCTCTTCACCGGTTTCTTTTCCATATCAAGACCAAGAGCTATTGGTCAGTAATCTTAACACTGACTATACATGCTTGCCGAGTTTAATCTTTCACGTGTGGTTTTCACTTAAAATTTAAGATGATTCTAACTATTTTGGAACTGGTTGCTTCAGGGGAAACACCATACACTATCTTCTTCATGGTTGCCACCACAAACACCCAATGGATAGCTTGCGACTAGTTTTCCCTCCTACTGCAACTGCTATTCTGCTCTTTCCTGTATGTCGATCTCTTTCTTCTCCGGCTGTGGCTAATTGTTCTGCATTACGTTAAATGAGATTATTTTTGCAATGTTCATTGTTCAATGTTTTTGGGCAACCATTATTGGTGTTTGAATTGTAGATATGTACAAATTTTTTTGGGTACATGTTAACATGGCTCCTAGGGATGAACACATCTGTTACTCGTTAGTAGATAAATCCGAAATCTTCTTGACATTATATGATTTTTGGTTGTTTTTACAATAAAAGGATATATATGCAGAAAGGAATGTCATTCTGTACTATCTGGTTGCCATCTTTCGTGATTAACTTGGTTTCGTTAATTGCTTTTATTGTGATCCTAATTTTTTCCTTACATGACTGGCCAGTTCTGGAATTTGATCAAGCTTTTTGCCACTCCATCTACCACACCTTGTTTGGTTGGAGGTGGGTTGCTGGGCTACGTGATGTATGATGTTACCCATCACTACCTTCATCATGGCCAACCATCCAGTGAAATGGCACGAAATCTTAAGGTGAGTACGGAATTTGCTTATGTTATAGGGTAAAATCTTGTCATCTTTTATGGGGTGTTTGTTTCGGGTTACTAACGAGCTATTACAAAAGAATTTATACAACTCTTCAAACAACAATATCCAAACGAAACGAACTATTGTAGTCACTCATTTTTAATCATTCATTTCTAGCCACTCAAAACACGTGACAAAAAAATTGAAAACCAATACTATCCGATTCAACCATCATAGCGTCTAATGGTCAAAGAGTGCTTTCGAGATTCAAGAGGTTATGAATTCACTCTATGGTGACCACGCACCAAGGAAATAATTTCTTACGAGTTTCTTCACATCCAAATGCATTATGTTCCATGAAAATAGTCGAGGTGCACATGAGCTCACTCGAACACTCGTGGATATAAAAAAAGCTCTCAAAATCACTTTGGACTTTCACGTGTTATAAAAAATCAAATTTGACTCAGGAGAGTTGAATTAGCAGTCTTCTAGATGTTGTTTTTGTATGACAAAAAATTATATATTGGTAACATTTAACAACATAGGTACATTTGGAAGTATATCTTTGTAATGTACCTTGCATTAAAGATGTTAAGGGTGGTGGGTCTGATAATTTTTCATATAAGAAATCTGGAAATGGCTTGATTTGTTTCTACAGAAATACCATTTGAGCCATCACTTCAGGATCCAGACTCTAGGCTTTGGAATTACTTCTTCACTATGGGACAAAGTGTTTGGAACATTTCCTCCACCTTCAAAAGTAATTGAGAAAAGAAGATGAAGATCCACTTCTGCCAGTGTAGTGTATCAGTAAATATAGGTTATGACTGCATCTGCAAGTTACTGTGATTGATTCTCAACATTATTCTTTGTTCTTGTGACTATTCGTTGATTAACTTATCCCTGTCGTGTGGCATGGCGTCGTCTGGATGGTGCAACATTGTTGAATTTTTGTTTTCAGGTGTCTTGATTGGATTTCATCCTGCCATGATATTTCTATGTAACTTGAACCAATATGTTCTTTTATATATAGTACAGTTGTTTTATGGCAAGCCTTATGTGTTCTTATATATTGTACAGAGAAGGAAAATACTGCTTAATCTTATATTAAAGTGGTTAATCATTCTATTATCAACTTTATCTCAGAATTGAAAAGTTTATATCAATGTTATTAATTAAAATAAAAGTAGTTACATTATATCTTCTAAAATATAAATATCATTGGTTGATTTAGTGCTTAATGAGAGCATTGAAAATCTAAAGAGTGATGAGTTCAATTCATAATGGTCATCTATTTAAGAAATATTTTTTTACGGATTTATTTGACATTTAAATGTTATAGGGTTCGACAATATGTATGGTATGTGTACAAAAATATATGGGACAATTCTTAGTGATGAGTTCTAAACGTGCAGAAGTGAAGCTTTTGAAAAGAAAGCTAAAAGTTAGAGAAAATGAGATTAAAAAACATGCTAGACAAGTAGTTGTCAAGGGGTAAAGGCTTGAGTTTTGAAGGTGTGCTTTCCTCAAAGTCTCAAGTTCGTACTAGTGACATTAATTTGTAGACACCTCATATGTCTCCACTTCTTCAATGTCTGCTGGTTCATGGCCTAGGAATGAGTGAGGTTACCCGGGTATAACGAAGCAAAACTTCGATTTTTCAGTTGAAAAAAAAGAGAAGCTAGAAAGTGGCTAACTTGAAAGAAAAAAAACAAATTATTTCATTATTCAGCAAGAACAGTGTCGTTTCAAATCTCATGGACAATCTCCTGCAACCACAAGAAAAGAGAAACAAAATGAAAACACAATGTTCAACCTCTTGTAACCACTTCTTCAGAATTTCCAGTCCTTCTAAATGCTGCAGTGCCTGCCACAAGGAGGAATGCTCTGTTCGTGTCGAAAAAGGTTACGTGGATCGACTTTTGTCTTTACTTTTACAAGCCGATCGAAGTTGTCCTTGAAATATTTTCTGCCCCACTCACTAGCTAGAGCCAAGCTTACATTGTCCTTGTTCATACCCAAATCAAGATCTCTGTAGTTAACATATGCAGTTCTTGGAGATTTGGAAACATATGGAGCCATGTAGTTGTAAAGTTCTCTGATCCACTCTATGTGTTTTTCACCATCTTTACTTCCATCCTTCCATAATGTTACATACTGAATTTTGAATAAGTTTCCTTTTCTATGTGGGAATGGAATTTCATTCTCTGATATTTTGCTCATCATTCCTCCATAAGGGTTCCATATCATTAATGGCATTTCTTCTAATATAAACTTTTTCCACAGGCCTTCTAATCCAACTTCTGGGATTGGGACTCGAACGAAATCAGATTTTGCTTTGAAGTAGTTCTTGAAATGTGGCTTTTGCAGCAAAAGAACTTGAAGAGGAGTTGTTACTAGTTTTCCCTCCAAGTAAAGAACTGATCTAATCCAATTAGTTTCAATGCAGTCTTCTGATGTCAAACCCAATTCAGGAAAGCTTTTTCCCATCAATTGAAGAAGTCGATTCGAATCACCGAGAAAGAGCGCATTGTAAGTAGTTGTGATTTTATTATTTTTGGTTTTGTTACTTTTTGTTACTTGAATCATGACTCTAATGAACAGATCTTCATCTAATTTGTCTGCAACTTGTTGCCATTTGTACAGGATTTGTGTTGCACCTTGTTCCAATGTCCTTGGAACATCGAAGGCTGTTACTATTTCTGGAACTGGAACCAATCTCAACTTCCACCATAGAATAATTCCAAAGCTTCCTCCAGCACCCCCTCGTATTGCCCAAAAATAATCCTCTCCCATTGCCTTTCGATCAAGAATTCGGCCGTTAGCGTTTACGATTCGAGCATCGATGACATTATCAGCACCAAGGCCGTATTTTCTCATCAGGGCACCGTATGCACCGCCGGTTATGTGCCCGCCGATGCCTACGCTTGTGTAGAGACCAGCAGGGAAGGCATGAACATTGCTTTTCTCTGAGATTCTGTAGTAAACTTCACCAATTGTTGCACCAGTTTGAACCCATGCTGTGTTGTCTTCGATATTCACTTCTACCGACCGGAGTTTTGCAAGGTCGATAACGATGAATGGAGTTTCTATTTGGGAAGCGTAAGAAAGACCCTCGTAGTCATGGCCGCCACTGCGCACTCTAAAATGTATTTGAAGTTTCTTCGAACAAATTACGGCAGCTTGGACGTGAGTTTCGTATAATGGAGTGAAGATAAACTCGGGCTTTGGCACGGAAGGGTCCAAGTATCTGAGGTTTTGCGCAGTCGATCGAAGGAGAGTGATGAATGAAGCATTGTTTTGAGCACAAACAGAGAAGGGAGGGACAAATTTATGAGAATTGACAGACAAACATTGGAGAAAAGTTTCGTCTAATGAAGTTGAGTTTGAAAGTGAAACAAAAAGAAAAAAGATTAGTAAAGGGAAAGTGGAAGAGCTTGATGGCAACATAGTTTGAAGTTATTCAGAATTTCAGATTGTTTAAGAGCTGGTAATTATATATAGCCATGATAAGTTAGAATTGGTTTGGTTGATGTGTATCATCTATCTGAGCTAAGGCAAACGTCATGAATATTTAAGAATCGGTTGAGGGTTTATTTTTATTTATTTATTTATTTTTAAAAAAAATATATATATCTCTTGGTCGAAAATTATAATTTTGTTGCAATGATTTAAAATTTTTAGAATTTAATCATTGTAGTTTGGAGAAATATAAAATATTTAATTCTTTAGAGAGAAATAAAAAAAATTATCTTTATGATTTTAAAAAAAATAGAATTTAATTTATACGGTTTAAAATCTTAAAAATAATCCATCCGGTTAATAAACCACAAGCGAATTAAATACGTAAATATAATTTGTGATTTTTTTTTTTTGTATAACCCATTACTTTTCTCACACTTTCATGGTTAAAACATAAATAACTAATTTTTACATATTTTATTCACCCCAGTAATTTCAAAATTTAATTTATCAATATATTAAGAACATCGAATATAAGTGTATTTTAATCTGCATAAAAAATGTATGGTAAAAAGATGGTAACAATGTATTACTTTTTGGGATTACATTGATCTTAATAAGAACTTAGATGGTAATTAATTCTAATTATGGTAATATAATGTTGATTTAATATCAAAAATAGAAATGAGATTAAGTACTCTCCTTCATATGGATTATTATTATTTTTTTTTTTTGAGATATCCTTGACATGGATTAAATTAATTATACAATTCTTACCTACTACATTTTAGAACCAAGTTGTAAATTTTATATTTTTCATCTTAAGTATGATAATAACCATTTTTTACATTGTTAACCACTTAACTGTAGTGATTTTCAACTACTTTTTGCCTGCTAAAATTTAATAACTATTTTTTTAAAAATTAGAAAGATTTGAAAAGTTGTTATCAAGTTTAAATTCATTGATAAGGTCAATAAGTTTTGAATAATAAAAATAATTAATTTCTTAATAATTTTATGATAATTAATTAAATATTTCATTAGATAAATTTTCTTTTTGAAATTATAAACGTATCAATAATAATAGCAGTAGAAGACATACAAAATCACTCTTAATATAGAAACACATAATTAAATTGATTTCGGCCCAAAATTTAAATAGAAATAGAAACACATAGACCAGTTGAAAATAAATAAATAAAATGTAAAAGGTTTTTTTTTTTTTTTTTTTTTTTTTTTTTTTTTTTTTTTTTTTTTTTGCTCAACTCTTCAACAGACTAAGAATTTTAAAAAAAGTATATAATTTTAACTATTTTATTTCAACAATGAAAGTGAGAGAATAAGAATTTATTTTTGAAATAAGAAAATTTGAATTTTATAATTAAAAAAAATGTAAATGTAAAAATTCAAAGTTAAAACCTTGCAAAAAGAAACTAAGACAACATGGTAAGAACTAATAATATATCAGGTGAAAATAGTTGAAAAATTAAAAATATATTAAATTTATGCATCACAACAACTTCAATTTGAACACAAATGGTAACAGGTTAACCATCACCATTTGCTTTCATCTCAATTTTCTTCCGGCTTATGTACAACATCTGATTTCTTCCAAAATACTCTCATAACCCATTTTGCTTTGACAACGACAGTGGAGGCTTTCTATACAGTGGAGAGAGCGATTTTATTGAAGGTTGTTCGAGGATCGAATCTTTTAGTCACAGAATTACTCTAAAATTGATGCGGAGGAGAAATCAGATGTTTGTGGCGCATCAATGGCGGCAAGGAAACCTGTTGAAATTATTTACCTTTTCGATCTTCTCTAAGCATATGTCAATTTTGTGAATTTTAATGACAACAAAATTATGAATCTACAAGTGATACTAATTGGTTTAACTAAGCTGATAAGATTTTCCAACGAGCATAGCTAAAAAGAATAGAGAAAAACCAAACTGAGAGTTACATGTTCGGAACGTAAGTCCTACATCCACGGGCACCTGAGGCGTAGCCTAGATTTGTTGAGAACAAGTTCACAAATACAAAATCAATCAATAATACGAACTAAAAAAGATATAAAACGATGCCGATTCGATAACTAATAAAATTGCCCTAAATTGCTTATGCAATTACAAGAAATAAGAGAAAAATGTTAAAGAGACACTTATAAGAGATGACTCTTTCCAGATTCTTGATCTTCAAGAACCAGCAGTTCCCTAATAACTGTTGAAAGAACTCTTTATTCAACCGGTTGACTGATTAGTAGTTGTAGCTCTTCAACTCTAGTACTTTACTAGAGGCTACTAAACTAGATCACTCATGAAACCTTTTAAATTTCTGTCCATCTGCACTCCAACGAACCAGCCTCGAACAATCTGGAAACAGGTAAAACAGGTTCTGTGAGTTTAGGCCAGAAGCAACGGCGACAGGGACCCCTTCGTCGCGGTCTCTTCTTTGCGAGCAAAGGCGACGGAGACTTCCTCTCCGTCGCTGTTTCTCCCTTTGCTAACAACGGCGACAGAACTCTTCTTCCGTCGCTGATTCTCTGCTTGCTAGCAACGGCGATGGAACTCACCTTCCGATGCTGAAGCCCTTCTATCTAGCAAGGGCGAGCTGATTCCCTTCTGTCTGGATTCAAGCCTCGGGCAAAAACAAGAAAGCTCCCAGATTTCTCCTCCTTTCTTATCCCTCCCTCCAAATGAGTGTATAGACTCAAATGCCTTCAATGCCTTCTATTTTCCTCTTTTTTGCACTAAACACCATTGATAATAGGATTGGTTACATAGTAAGATTTGATCATTCCTTTTAACTAATTAACCATCCCTTAACCAATTAACTAATTAACCATCTCTTAACCAATTAACTAATCTTTCTAACTATGTATTTTAACTAAAATGATGTTTATTAATTAAAAGTCTAGGCCATAATTATAACAAAACGATTGGACCACAAAAAGCTCATATCGTCTGCAAGTTAATCCTCAAACAGCAAGACTTGGAATTTGCCACTTCGAAGCTCCAATCAGAAGAATTGATGTGCATTCTGTCGAAACAAAAAGAAAAAAAGAATGGATGGGCATGAAATGACATAAGATTTCAAAATAGAATATAATAGAGAGTTTGAAATTTAGAAGAATTATGAGAGAGAAGAGCAGTAATAATTAAAGAGATACAATATTACTGGAGCATTAAATGTACATTGATCGATTTGGTATATAGAAATGGAAGAACCAACACATCCATGAATTCAGCACCATAATAGATGAACATATTGTTTCAAAAAAATAAATAAAGAAATAAAAAGATGAACATAATTAAGTGATTGAAATGTAAAGATTGAATCTAATTCCATGTACCGAAGAAATCGCAGATTTAATCTGTTTACATATTTACAGAGGATGGAGACAGAAAGTTCATGCCTAAGTACAGTCAGGTTTTGGGTGAAGTTGTCCCTGTTCTTAGAGTCCAAGCTTCGACTCACATCTTTCATCAGTTTTTCAAAACACAGGGAAAGCCAGCCGCACTTGTTGATCCACTGCCTGCATTTTTACACAACCACATACAGCAAGGAGAGCTGCTATTAAATTTACAACCCTATTTATGAATCAATAGAACCACATCTATCAAATATAATTTTCTGATATGATTTCCAATTAATTATTTCCTATCCACACTCCCTCCTAGGGGTGTTCATACACTCCCACAAAACCAATTCAACCGAAACCTACTGAATAATATTTATCCGATGTCGGTTAGAAAAATAATTACCTGTTCACTTATGAGTATCAAGCTTAACATTGGTCTGCTAAGACTCCATTGGTTACCACAATCCTCGAACAAAACAATCTCAAAAAGGGTCTTTAAAATCTGCAAATGTGATAAACATATTCTTGTTTATCAAAAGAGTGATATTATAGATTACACATGAAACAGACCCATAAGCAGGTTGGATAGCTGTAAAACAAAAATATAAAAGCTACCACCTGTGATTTATCTAATCAATTCTCACTCCCATGTTGATAAATTAATAATATTCAACATAAGGAAAGATTCATTGAAACGGATTTGATGTTGAGATCTTTCTTCCATCCTCTTTCTTTGTTAGGAATAAACAACTTCTCATTGAAATCATGAAAAAGTGTGTGATAGAAATGCTCAAGGGGTATATTAGTAATTAGAAGAGATAGATAGACCAATTTTAATAGTAGGATAAGGATGAAGGCTCAATCATATTAGAGGAGTAATATAAGAATAGGACTGCCGAATCAAAGAATAAGAACTTGAACAGATTTGTACATTCTGCATTAGAAAGTTGAAAAATTATCAGCATGATAACAAGACAGTTCCTTACTTCTGGAAACAAAGTGGGAGAATCTACAATGTGACGAGAGAGATAACAGCTGCAGGTGAAGAGGGAGGGAGCAGCCTCTCCCATAATGATGCTGTTGAAATAGAAAGCTGCCAAGTTATCAACAGCTGATGCACACTGCATCAAAAATTAATGAGACATCTAGTTCATGACATAATAAGAAAAACATTCTCAAGAATCTTAGGATAAAAACCACTCAGACCTTGCTGTAAAACTGATTAGCCGTTGGTTAATAAAAAATAATGATAAAGAAAAATAAGAGGAAACAATTTTAAAAGGAAAAAGCTAAGGCGCAACCATACCTGAGATGAGATATTTGTATCCAGACCTTTCAGGCAGGATTCAAGAGAACCAGCTATATGCATGAACGTGTTTGTATCGAGATTTAGTATAAAAACAATACGACTGCTGAACAGAACCTCCAGAAAAGCAAAATATGCCCTGGTAAGCTGGAAAAGAAAACAGGTAACTGTCGAAATAAAAGTCGTGCAATGAAAATAATTAAAAAACCAATGCTTCTTAATAGTACGCTAAATTCGAGGGGCTACACATAATGCAACTCTCCCGTCACAGCACATCCTTGGGCCTCTCCTAGCGTAGGTTATTCTCTCATGACTCTATTGCAGACCTCTTTACATCAATGACTTATTTACAAAAGCCATCCTTCTTAAAGGAAAAACATTGTTTCTTTTCCTCGTAAACCCAAACGCAGCACATTAATATTAATATGCCGATAATGCAATTCATAACTCGAAGAACCATTAATCGATAACTCCTATTGCCAATCTTGATCTATTATTACTAATTTTTTCCTTGAAATATGTTAAGTTTAAGATAAAACAAAGAGAAAATAGGTCACACTTTTTCTCATTGATCTATTTACAAGCCTAACAGGCTATTTATAATGGGTCTTATTAATCTAGATACAATCTTAACCAACCTAAATATAATCCTATAATTTATTCTAACACTCCCCTCAAGTTGGAGCAAATATGTTCAAAATGCCCAACTTGTTTGAGAGATAATCTATTTGTGCCTCATTCAACACTTTAGTGAATATGTCGCCTATTTGATCTCCTGTCTTCACATGTGTTGGTTTTATTAGTTTAATGTTATTCTTGTAAATATAATAAAGAAAAGAATATCTTTATTATATTATATTTTATTTTTATATTTATCAATTTCCTTTCCTAGGTAGGAATGTTAATGTTACTATTTAAGTAACATGGTTGTATTTTTATTGTGTGAGAAATAATATTGAATATTCTCCTATAGTTTTCTACATGGTATAAGAGCAAAACCCTAACCCTAATTTCTCAAAGTCAGAAACTTTCTCAGCAGCCGTCAACAAGCCCTAACCCTAATTTCGCGCAGTTTTTTTTTTTTGGGTTCTTCGTCGCAGTGGACGCGGTTGTCGTCGCGATCGTGCAGCTCGTCGGAGTCGCCCCAGTTCGTCGCAGTCTTGGTGAGCGTCAACAGCAGCGACTTTCACGGCTCGTTTCTGCGACAACAGCAACGTCTGCTGGTTCGCGTTCGTCGGTCAAAGCAGTCGCCGGTTTGCGTTCATCGGTCAGAGCAGTCGCCGGTTCGCGTTCGCCGGTCAGAGCAGTCGCCGGTTCGCACTCGTCTGAGTTCCAGGGTAGTCAGTTCTCGATCGTCTGGGTTCCAGTTTGCAACAGGTTCGGTCTCGGAGTTGACAGCAGCTTCGTGACAGCAGATTTGGTCATAGCTATTGCAGAAACAGTTCTTGTATTTTCTTAAAAGTTTGCTGTTTAGTTTTCTTTTCCTGAGACATCAATAGAAGAGATGTCGGAGGATAAAGGATCGATTACAAGACTTCCCAATAGTCCTACAGTTCAGATAACTAGCATTCGATTAAATGGTGACAACTTCCTTCGGTGGTCACAGAGTGTCAGAATGTTCATTCGTGGTCACAGGAGATACGAAAGTCCCTCAGAAAGATGACCCGACGTTTCGTGTCTGGGATTCCAAAAATTCCATGATCATGACTTGGTTGGTAAACTCTATGACCGAAGAAATAGGCAGCAATTATATGTGCTACGCTACTGCTAAGGAATTATGGGATAGTGTTACTGAGATGTATTCCGACCTGGAAAATCAGTCGCAAGTTTTTGAATTAAATCTCAAACTAGGAGACATGAAGCAGGGAGGTAATTATGTAACACAATATTTTCATTCTTTGAAGAGGATTTGGCAGGATCTTGACTTATTTGATAATTATGAATGGAAATCGATTGAGGACCAGAAACATTATAAAAAACTTGTTGAAAACGGTCGTATTTATAAATTCTTAGCTAGTCTCAATGTAGAATTTGATGAAGTACGAGGTAGAATCCTTGGTAAGACTAACCTCCCTACGATTAGTGAAGCTTTCTCAGAAGTTCGTAGAGAAGAGAGTCGTCGGTATGTCATGATCGGTCGAAAACCTGTGGATGCAGTGGAGAGTTCTGCCTTGTTAGTGGATGCTATAGTGAATCAGGCTGCCTCAAATAAGGTTATCATATTCCGAGTTACATGTGACTACTGTCATAAACCATATCATACTCGGGAGAATTGTTGGAAACTTCATGGAAAACCTGCTAACTACAGAAACAGTAGACAGGGGAAGAGGAATACTTGTCCTCCTACTGCTAGTGAAAATCATGCTGAATCAACCGTACTTAATAAGGAGCAAATTGATCAACTTCTGAAACTGCTAAATGACACTTCTTCTTCATCGGGTAATCCTAGTGTATTGTTGGCACAAACAGGTAATTATCCTAGTACCTTTTCATGTTATAGCTCAGCTCCATGGGTCATAGACTCTGGAGCGTCAGATCATAAGACGAACTCGCCAGAACTGTTCCAAACCTATTCTCCTTTATACTATGATAAGATCAGAATAGCTGATGGTAGTTATTCTCCTATCTATGGGAAAAGGCCATCAATTTATCCTAAAAAATTTCTCTAAAATGTTCTTCATGTCCCTAAACTAACTTTCAATTTATTATCAGTTAGTAAACTTTCTAAGGATTCTAACTGTCGCGTTATCTTCTATGATTCGTTTTGTTTTTTTCAGGAACAGGAGTCGGAGAAGATGATTGGACGTGCTAGATTGATCGACGGCCTTTACTATTTTGAGGAAGATTCTAA
>JBBMEG010000005.1:5200180-5233856 GCA_037832605.1 Cyclanthera cordifolia | reverse complement strand
TTTATGTTCAACATTTCTTGTTCTAAACACGAATAGTTAAAGCATTTAAATGAATAAATTGTTACTAAATTTGTCAAGAAAGCAGTAGTTCAGTAGCATCTAGGTTAAGTGTCTGAGTCTCAAATAAAAAACTGGTTACTAAATTCTCAAATTTGCTTTTATTTTATCTGATCTTCAACAATTTTCTACAGTAAACTACTTGGATCGATCAGTGACTCGAGCTGGAAGGTTTTTTAACCTAACAATTATTAAGTTATAATTTAATATTGAAATCGCATAAACTAGCCTAACATAATAGTTTGAATAGTGAAATTGTGTATCTCTTATTTAGAAATGTGGAATTGGATATCCAAAGCGAGCATAACATTCTGACTCTATTCAAAATAGAACCCCTATAATACTACAAATAGTGGAATTGATACCCACTTAAATAATAAATATAACTCATAACCTTTTCTGTTTTTAAATTTCCCACTAATTGAATGTGAAATCTATAATTTTTTGGTTATTGAGTAAGTATTAACATTTGCAATTATTGAAACTTAAATTATCCACTCTTCCATTATAAAGAAAAAAAATAAGGTAGAAGTACTTAATATTTACACAGATATCATTATTCAATATTTGCACACTCAATAAACTACATTAAAGATTATACCATGCTTTTAAAATGGTATAAATTTAAATCTGATTATTGATTTGATAATCAGATTTAAATAAATATGGTTTAATAATCATTTGATTTGTTAAAATTAAATTTATAAGTTTTTTTTTTTTTAATTACACCAATTGAAATAACTCGTGGTCCTTCAACATTTACTAATGTTGTTGAGCTAGTGCTCTTTTGACATATCTATAAGTACTAACTCTTTATAATTCTACCCACAAATCTTCTTATCTTGTTAATATGGCTAGTATATTCATTTCAAATTATAATTTTCTACATTATTAAATTATTGAATTTATATTTACGAAACAAAAATTAAATTTATAATTTAACTAAAATGGTTGATATGCAAAATAATAAAAGGTTAATAATATCATTTTTGTTCATAAATTTTGAATATTATTTTATTTTGGTTAATGAATTTCGAAAACTTCAATTTTAGTCATAAAACTTTGTGTTCTATTTTGTTCAAAATATTTACTCATATAATTTGAAGTAAATATTTATTGAAATTAGTTTAATAATATTAATAATTTTAATATAAATAAATAAATGACGTGGAGATATTTCCAAACCTTAAAAAATCAATATAAAACAAAATTAAGAGTTTATATTATAAACTAAACAAATTTCAAAAATTTATGGAGATTTGGAAAGTATTGAACATAAATGTAATTTAACTGTTCTAAAGCCCTACGTGGAAAAGGTGCCAGACTGGCATCCGCATATTCCAGTGTGCAAATCGGCTGGCAGTTTTCGTCGGATCGATGTTCCCAACGGACGGTCCAGATCCGTTGTTCTATTATAGCGTTATTCTTCAGCTTATTTTTTGGTCGTCCCATCACGCACTGCCACTCCTTGCAAACGAAAGAAAGAAAACCAAATTATCATTCCTTCTCCGGAGGCCACCGTGGTGGTGGTTGATTGTCTGCAGCAACAAATATCGCCGCCGCCGCCGCTTTTGCCGAACCCACATTTTCATTTTTCCGGTGTGTCAATGCTTTTCCATGATTTTTTCCTTCTCTTCTTTTAGCTGTATATGGCTGTTCTAGGTCTTGTTGGCAGATCTGTGGTTCGTGGTTCAGATTTACGTTTCTCTATGTTTTTTTCCTTTGCATTTTGAAAAAATGAGCTAAGATTACTCCACAGAAGTGATGTGGTTTTTCATTTTCTTGGCATCATTCGTGTTTTTCCCCATTTATTGATTGGAGAACATGTAAATTTTAAATTTAAGATAGCGATTTAAAAAACTGTGAGAATGCGTTTGAGATTATGTGATTTTGATACTCTCATAAGAACAACTACAGAAGCTCAGTGGCATCAGTACTCATCCCATAACATGATCATGGTTCGAATTCTCCATTCTCAATTGTTGAATGTAAATAATATGAACGACTACAGCTTGAATTTTTGGATACATGTGTAAGTTGTGTGAATTTTCATGTGGGGTTTTGAAAGGAAACAGGAGCAAATGAATGAATAAAATGATTTTTTTGGGTGATTTGTTGGGTGAAGTTTCAGTGTGAAATATAGGAGTTACCAATGGAGAAGAATGGCAAAGATTGTACTATTTCCTTTTACACTGCTACTTTTCATTGGTATTAAATTGTAGTAGAATGTCTCAGTTTCGGTTACGTTGTTTAATCATCTCGTTGTTTTCTTCTGCAACATCTAGGCCAAGATGGTCGCTCAGGGATTCACTGTCGATTTGAATAAGCCACTTGTATTCCAGGTAAGTTACACTGGAACGAAAAAGACCCAATTGATATATGTTCACGTCTTACATTTTGAGTAAATCTGATTCACATTTTGGATACATTTTTTTAAATATCTATGAGTGTTCAAGTGAGTTTATGCATACCTCGACTATTTTCACGGGATAATTTTTCATAAAAAATTAATTCTTATAGGTGGTCACGAATGCATAATCTTTTGGTTCTCCAATGCTCTCTTGATCACTAGCCATTGTAGCCAACCCAAGATAGTGTTCACATTTTGAATACAATATTTTTTACCCATGATGGATGGTTAGACTTGCGCCTCCTGAGCTGAAATTTTCTTGATGGTCTTAGTTTATCTGGTTGTGTAAAAGAAGCGTTGTTCTGTCCATATTCCCTTAATATTACACGGAAGAAAAATTAGAAACTACAGAAATTTTGCAAAAGGTCGATTAACATGGTTACTTGTTCTTAATTTCCTATGAGTTTTCTTGACATCCAAATATCATAGGATGAGATGATATATCCCGTAAGAATAGTCGCGGTGTGTAAGCTGGTCCAAACACGTACAAAATATAAAAAATGATTACTATATCAACTTGTTATCTTTATATTTAAGTCAATTGCAAAAGTAAGCTTCCATTTTTCTTTCTCAGGTTGGCCATCTTGGAGAAGACTATCAGGAATGGATTCACCAGCCTATTGTCAGCAAAGAAGGGCCTCGATTCTTCGCAAGTGATTTCTGGGAGGTATGAAAGAGCTTATTAGTTTTCAAAATAAAGTGATTCTCCCCAATTTTCTGGACATCGTCAGAGATGAAGCATTAATAAAACATTTTTTTCTTACATTGAGTACAAAACAGTTCTTGACTCGCACGGCATGGTGGGCAATTCCTACTATTTGGCTTCCAGTTGTTTGCTGGTTCGTATCAATTTCTTACAGGATGGGCCATACTCCTTTCGAGTTATCTTTGATGGTGGTATTTGGAATTTTTGTATGGACATTACTCGAATACACTCTTCACCGATTTCTTTTCCATATCAATACCAAGAGCTATTGGTTAGTGACCTAAACACAGCCTAGACATGCTTGCAGAGTTATTATATTTTCATATGTTTTGTACATTCTTCACTGTTTTGGTTTTTGCTTACAAATTAAGACGATTCAAACTATTCTGGAACTGGATGCTTTAGGGGAAACACCATACACTATCTACTACATGGTTGCCATCACAAACACCCAATGGATAGCTTACGACTCGTTTTCCCTCCTGCTGCAACTGCTATTCTGCTCTTTCCAGTATGTAGATTTCTTTTTTGTCTGATTGCAGCTAGTTATTCTTTGTTATGCTTATGTTAAATGAAACTATTACAACGCTCCTTGTTCAGTTTTTTGTTTTTTGGATAAGAAAAACATTCTTAGATTAGGGAAATTACAAAAGAAAGGGGAAGATTACAAAAGGTTTCTCCAACTATTTAAGAGAGAATCGTAACTATATTTTTTAAAATAGAGGAGATTGTTTACATCAAGTAGTACTGTCATCAATTAAGCAATTGTAAGAAGTGCTTCGTCTTGTTCAACCCTTTCTTGAACAACCGATATAGGTATTTGGATTGTAGACATGTACCAGTGTTTATTGGGGACATGTCAACACAAAATCTCTAGATTCTTAACACAATCATGAGTAGATAATTACAGAATCTTCTTGACATCATAAGATTGTTTAGGGTTGAACGAGACAAAAAAAAGGCATCATAATATTGTTGGATTTTTTAATAATTTTATGATATACAGTAAAAAAACTTCCTTGATCTATTCTCTAGTCTTTGCTGCTTACGTTCATACCATAATGAACATGAATTCAATAAATATAAATCTTACCATTGAAGTTTTCATGTTTTAGCATGCTGTGATGGATGTGTAGGTTCACATTCCATAAAGCTCTCATAGATAGTCATCTAACCATCTTTTATAATTAGCTCAGTTTCATGAATTGCTTTCCTTGTAATCCTAATTATTTCCTTACATGACATGCCAGTTCTGGAATCTGATCAAGCTTTTTGCCACTCCATCTACCACACCTTGTCTGGTTGGAGGTGGATTGCTGGGCTATGTGATGTATGATGTTACCCATCACTACCTTCATCACGGCCAGCCATCTGGAGAAATGGCACGAAATCTTAAGGTGAGTACACATTGCTTGTGTCATAGGATCTTATCATCACTTGGTAATTATACATGCATTTACACGAAAACACTTATATGCATATGTTTCATCCATGTTTTTTTTGAAAGAAACCATCAATTCATTCAAACCGAAAAGAAACCATCAACCTCTAAAGTGGAGCTAATGTCGGGGGAGATTCTCCCTCCAAAAAAAATTCATTCGCTACAGACAGAGAAGAGTCCACCCAACAAAAAGAGTCGAAAAAAAGTAGTTTTGGCTAAAAGATCAACCACAACATTGCAACTTCTATCGCAATGAGACACTTGAACAACATCAAGAGAAACCATAAACTGCTTAATATCAAAGACAATAGTGTTGAGATGAGAAATGGCTTTATTTAGTACTGAGTCCTTGAGTTGAGGATCCCTAAAAATGCAAACCAACCACCTGAACAAAACAGGTGAAATTGGTGAAGAGTTTAAAATCTATACCATCGGCATCACTCTTGACTCGTGCACATTAAAAATCAAATCCAACCGGCTAGCACAGTTGAACTAGCATACTTCAGATGTAAGTTTTGTAAAGCAGTAAACTTATGTCGGTATTTATGAGTACGCGTATATATATATATATATACACATTCGGAAATATATTCGACTATAGATTTAGTACTGATGTTGGAGGGATGGCTTGATATTTTGTTATAACAAATCTGAAAATGGCTTTATTTGTTTCTACAGAAATACCACTTGAGCCATCACTTCAGGATTCAGACTCTAGGCTTTGGAATTACTTCATCATTCTGGGACAGAGTGTTTGGAACATTTCCTCCACCCTCTAAAGTAGGTGAGAAAACAAGATGATCCACTTCTGCAGGTGTAGTGCATCAGTAAAAATAGGTTATGACTGCAGCTTACTGAGATTGATTCTCAGCATTATTCTTTGTTCTTGTGCCTATTTATTGCTTAATTTGTTCGTTCCTGTCGTGTGGCGTCGTCGGGATGGTTTGTAACTGCCGCATTTCGATTTTCTAGTGCCTTGGATTTGATTTTATCCTGCCATGATATTTCTGTGTAACTTGAATCAGTATGTTCTAGTATATACAGTATAGTTTTTCTATGGTAAACCTTTCCTCCTCACTTTTTCCCAAAATCAATCCTTTTATTTTCATCTTAGCTACTTTTTATTCTTCACACTACAATGTTTATTCTCTCTATAATTATTTCTCACTCGTATCATATTTATTATTTTATTTTTTTTATTATCATTTCCTTCGCCCCAAATACAAATAATCATTTTCCTCATAATTATTTTTTTCACATCACACTAGACTTTAAGCTTCAAAGTTCCCTTAGGACATGTCTGGCTACGGCGAGAAGGGATGGAAAGGAAAGGGAAAGGAAGGGATAAAAAAAAAAAGTAAGAATAAATTAGTGATTGATGGGGTGGAAGTTGGTGGGCCAAACAATGGGAAGAGATCTCTTTCCTTCCCTCCCAACCATTTCCACCGCACCAAACATGCCCTTAATATTTAGTTGATTGATTATTCCTTAACAACTCAAATGTTTTATTTCCTGCTTAAAAAGAATAACAGGTATGCCTTTTCAGAATATAAATCAAAATTTAAATAATGTTAATATCAACCTGTCATAAACATGTATCTTTGATTCTAGGTTTGAATCTCTCAACCTACCCTTTGTAAGAATCGTTAATTGCAACTATATTTGTTTAGTAGGAGTCTTGTGAGTATTTACAAAAAAAAAAGAGACTCAAGTGTAAGGAACCACACATGAATTTATCATCAGCTTTCCAATTTAATTTTCAGTATTAATTTATTTATTGCATTCAAGATGTAATTAGCTACATTCAATGATGAAGAAACATTCATTTATTTCATTTTAAGTATTTTTTTACAACAATTTTTGGAAGAGAATTGTGAGCTATGACTTTTTTTTTTTTTTTTTTTTTTAATTTAAAATTAGATGTAACGTATTATTTACTTAATATCAATTACTCAATAAAAACATGCCCTTAAGAGATAACCTACAAGATGTGCTCTCTTAGGTATCTAGGTCCTAGGTTTTAGATCTTTTGACGAGTTTAATAATTTAAACGGTTGAAGTATCTCGACTCTAAGAGTTGGGACATGATATCGGACTCGAGCACAGGGGATTAAGATCCAATTCCCTAATATAACGAAAATCTTTTTTTTTTTAGATGATGAAAAACTAAATACTTACTAAATAAGAGTTGTTATACATTTTTAATTGATTAAATTTAGGGATGAAGCTTCAATTCTATAATTTATAATTTTGTTGGTAATATTAGATGTTACAGAATGTGTTGAAATTATGTAATTTATAGAAAATATAAAAAAAAAAAAGCAAAAAACAAAAATTGTATTAACTTTTAAACTAATAACCCATATTCTTTTCATTTGTAACTTAATGCTCAATTGAATAGAAAAAAAAAAATAATAAAAATAATATATTAGACGAAAAAATTGTGGAAAATGAATTAAAGTAATTATTTGAAGCAAATGGAAAGAAAAATGATTGAATGGCTTTTCTATTAAGAGATTTGTCTTTCAATATTTCAAAAACTGTCTTTTAAAAATAATGATCTCGAATTAAATTGAATGACGTTTATGATTTAAATCTTCCTATTTCATTCTCGTTAAATTCAAGATATATTATT
Organism: Cyclanthera cordifolia; assembly: GCA_037832605.1. NCBI lineage: Eukaryota > Viridiplantae > Streptophyta > Magnoliopsida > Cucurbitales > Cucurbitaceae > Cyclanthera > Cyclanthera cordifolia. The sequence goes on along the minus strand of JBBMEG010000005.1, from coordinate 5,226,607 downwards.
TCATTTTTTTTTTGAGTAATATATTATTTCAAATTGAATTATAACTAGACTAATTAAACTTAATTACGTGTATATAATAATTAAAATTTTATTTTAAGAAATAGTACACTAATTTAAAGGATGAGTAAATTATAAATGTATTTTATATGGTTTCATGAAAGTTACAGTTTGAAAATCAAGACTTTAGTCCCTATAATTTAGAAAAATATAGAATTTAGTCCCTATAGTTTAGAGAAATATAGAATTTAGTCCACATGGTTTGAAGAAATATAATTTAATCTCTATGGTTTGATAAAACCTAAAAAATAATCAATATTATTCATAAATTGTAGGCGAATTAAGTACGTAAATGTGATGAATGAGTAATGTATTTTTTTCAATTAAATACTTATCTCGCACTCTCGTCACTATACACAAAAATAACTAACTTCTACGTATTTTATTCATGAACAACTACGAACGACAAACTATTTTTTATATTTTATCAAATCTTAGGGACTAAATTATAATTTTTAAAATTATAGAGACTAAAGTGTAAATTCTTTTAAACTATAAAGACTAAAGTCTAAATTTTGAAATGATAGAGACTGAATTATAGCTTTCTTTAAACGAACTAAATTAATAATTTACACTTTAAAGGATCAAACGCGAACTTGAACAAATTTCTAAAGAGAGGTTCTCTAATATTATTGAAGAAAAAAAAGACCGAGTCTGTTAGTTCGGTTTCAATAAAACCGGGAACCGAACCAATTATCGTCAGCCGCTTTTTTTTCTTTCGTATTCATGTCACGAGTCACAGTTCTGTTAAAACCCTAAACCAATAATAAACAGAACCAAAAAAGTTGCAGAGAAGATTATTTTTGTTCAAAGTTCAAACAATGGAGAATTTCGAGTGATGGAGAAACCAATTCCCAATCTCATATCTGCATTTTAAAGAATCGAACGGTTGAGGAAGTGTTTATTCTTCAGTGAACTGATCATTTGTTCTCACTCCATCCATAGCAGCAGAGAACGATTGTAAACCGACTTCCACGAACCGCCTTTTGCGATGATGATCGGAAATAGTGAGCGCATTTTGGAGGTGGCTCAGGTGAGAGGTGGAAATTGATGATAATATCTCCTCGTTGATTGTTTTTATTCAAATACTTGAAGTTTCTATGTCGGAGGAACTTACTTGTTTGTTAGGATTTCACTGCGCTGAATACTAACGGATGGATGATTATTGAATTTATGCTCTTGAATGATATCTGGCGACTGATTGAAGCTGTGCATTTTCGATTAGATGGTACTTCATCGGAAAAGTTTAGCTTATGGGTTTGTAAGATTGCAGTAATTGGATTGTTCTTGTTCATCCCTTGGATTTTACGGGCATTTGGAAATGGTGGAGGAAGTTGTACCGAAGCCTGAAACGGCTAATTCCTGCTGTAAAGAGGTAATACGTTCTTTCTTTCTTTTTCTAATTTTGTGATATTTTGTTGGTATTACATTTTATTTCATTATGATTGTTATGGGCGCAGTGGAAAGATAAGTGCATCGAGGTAGAAGATAAAAGAACTGCTTTACGGCAGGCAGTCAAGCTCCTTCAGCAACAAATCAATAAGATTCGTGCGGATAATCTAATTCTTGAAAAAGGTAGAATCTCAATAGTGATGATTTTCCTCTGCCTGTTTTTATGTCGTAACTACAAAATTTATTTAACAGGTTCTTATCCAAAAAAAAATTTATTTAACAGGCTGGTTGGGTATTGCAAAAGGGACATTTGTTCATTGTAGAATTTGTGATACTTCTGCCAACATTAACATGGAGAGATGTGGCATATGAAACTTTTTGCATCTTTCTTTAGTTTGTGCCAACTGGAGAAGATTTTTGTCATCCAGTCAGCTGTAATTTTTTTTTTCTTCCTGCAGGCTCTTTTTTCTTATGTATTTGATTTAGTGACAAATGACGCCAAATGTATAATTCATATCCCTTACTTGTCTTGTTTAGAGTGTTTCTTATTAAGAAATAGATTTGATTTTAATTTGTATACAATGAAAGAGCTATTCTTCTTGGGTATTCATCGGTTTTGTTTTTGTGTCATCTTGCACCTTGCCTAATAACCCGGAAGATAAAAAGATCTCTTAGTTTAGTTGTTGAGCATTTGTTTTTAAGAAAGGCTGCACTTAGACAGTTATATTACTATTAATTTTGATAATTAATGGGCGTAGGATATGAAGAGGAGAAGGCGCAAGCTTCCATTGAGAGAGAGGGAAAAAATAAAGAATCTGCTATTAGAGTGTCTTTAGAGAGAGAAGTTTTGGACTTGAAATCTCAAATTTCTTCATTGAGAAAAACTGATGCAGATGCTGTTAATGTTCGTGGGGAAGTAGATAATCTTAATGCTCTTGTTGCTGAGGGTAAGAAGGAAATTGTCCAGCTAAAAGAACTTGTAGAAACAGAGAAGAGAAGGGCAGAAGCTGAAAGGAAAAATGCTGAAGCAAGGAAGGAGGAGGCAGCTCAAGCTTTGAAAACAGTCAAGATTGAAAGGAGTAAGGCTTGTGATTTAAAGAAGTTTCACAAAACTGAAATGGATAAGGTTAAAGAATGCAAACAACAGCTAGGTAAGTTAAAAAAAGAACATGAAGAAACAAAGTTAAAGTTGGCAAGCGAAACAGCTAAGCTAAGTGAGGTTAAGAAAGAGCTAGAGATAGAAAAACGGAGGACTTCTAAGGAGAGGGAGCGTGCAAATTCTGAAATGTCCAAAGCACAGGCTTCAAGGATACAATCTGAAACAAACAGGAAGCAGGTTGAGGAAGAAAAATCTAGGGCTGAAAACTTATTTCAGCAATTGGAAAGTAAGACCTGCAAGATTGAGGAATTGCAGAAGCAAGTCAAAGAACTTCAGACGTTGAAATTTTTTGTAGAATTGTGTTGCGGGCAACAGGACAAGAAAACTGGGAGTAAGGCCATGGAAAAGAATGATAAACCTTGGTTGGAAATGATACAGAGTAATGCAAATGAATTGAAGTTTGTTTTAGAGTTTTTGAAGGCTAAGGAGGCTAACATGATGCATAAGATGGATGGAGATCTGGCGATAGTGCAGGAGAAGGCAGTGGATTCCATCATGATGAAATCATCAGAACTGAAAAACCATTTAGAGATTTATCGCAAGAAGGCTATGGATGAACAGTGCCGTGCTGATAAATTGGCTTTTGAGTTAGAAGAAAAGAAAACAAAAGTGGAGGAACTTCAAAAGATGTTACATGAATTCAAGTCTTCTAGAAAATTAGTGGATGCATCTGCGGTTTCTTTTGATCAGAGTTCTGAACGTGCAGAAATGAAGCTTTTGAAAAAAAAACTAAAGTTTGAGAAGACACGATTCAAACATGCTAGACAAGTGGCTGACTTGGAAAAAACTCATCGTTCCATTATTCAGCAAGAACTCGGTCATTTTAAACTAGAATTTGTCCAGCTATCAAACCACTTGGACAATCTACATAAATTTGCCTCTATTGGTGCTAAGAATAATGATGACTTAAAAAAGGTATGCTTTCCTCTTCAAATACTTTTTGCCTTTTTTTTTTCTCCTCTGGCTATATAGTTTGGTGTGTTTATACTTCTAAAGGCACAACGGCATTGCAATATTGTTATTCCTTCGGTTGAATCGGTCTACCCACTTTTCACCCTGATTAATTGCAAATGTAGGTTAGTAATGTTAAGGTGGTGATATAATTAATTTTTCCTGAACCGATAACCTATCTGCTTAACATTTTGAGTTAACTGGTGATTTAACATGGTATCGAAGCAAGAAGTTGCGTGTACTTGTGTGTTCAAACCTATGTGAAGTCGTTTCTTTTCTACTAATATTGATTTCCACTTGTTGGAAATTCTTCCAAATTTCAAGCCCACTAGCGAAAGTGTTAAAGTGTGATGTAATTAAATTTATCCTAATCTATCAACTTAAGTTTTTGTTAGTTGGTGCTTCAACATGATATAATATATAATAATAATGGAACTGCACATCATTATCAATTTTTGGGTTACTTCTAGCATCTACTAGCCTTGTCAGTTCAAAATAAGTTGCTAATCATATTGACTTTAGATTTGTAGTTTTTCTTTCAGATGGCCATGGAACTGATGAAATGTGAAATTATCTTCCTTTTTTGTCAGAGATCTTATTTCTTAAAGATAACTTTTTTCCTTTTTAAATTAACCGCGGAATTTCTGTGAAGTGGGAGGACATTAATATTCTTTCACATTCAACACTTGCTTTCTCTGTAATTTCCTTAAACCTATCTCTTGATCAATAGTTGTGGCAACGGGTTGTTTATGAATGCATATTCAGTTTTAACTGAGTTTTTGTAGTCCTCTTCTATTTAACGGATTGCTTATTTTATGGTAAATATAATAACAAATGACGAATCTTAATAACATGTAGATATGTTACTAGTTCAATGATTATCTTGCTGAATAGGGGGTTGTACTTTAATGTGGACTCTTAACTCTTCAATGGTTGTTGATACTTAATATGCTCCTTGCACTTCTGACTAAACACTCATTATCTGTTAATGGTTCACAGACAAAGATTGATGAGAACTTGCAAAGTTTGTACTCCGAGAAGAAACTACATGCTATAGAGCCATTTGAAACTTGGAAGCCTGATACTTTCAGGCAAACTGCCCCTCCTCATGCTGCGTCATTGCTTCCTTTGACGGGAGGCAATCATGTTGCATCTTTATCAGGTATTGAATCTAGGTTGGAGTCTCATCCTGGAGACTCTTACAGAAAAATGTTACAAAGTTGTGCAATCAATTCCAGTACATCATCTTTTTCTGATGGTCAGTTGGTCGGCTCACAGGAAAAGGCTGATCTTTGTTTGGCAGCAGCGAAACTGGTTGGAGAGAACTTGAATATGCAACAAAAAAGATCCAATATATCTGGTGAAGTTAGTAAGATGAAAAGCAGTGAAAATCTTGCTATGATGGCTGAAAATAGTGTCAAAAGTCCTATGAAAAATCATGTTGGAAGAGCTAATGAAAATCAACGAAAGAGAAAAAGGGCCATTGAAACGATTGACCCCATCGAATGTTTATATCATGATAGTCGGAAAATGCATTCTCAGATAGAAGAAAAGTTGTCTCTTTTGCATGTTTTAAACATCCCTACAGAGAAGCCCTTAGACAAGAGTGCCCCTGAAATAACAAAGGTGCTTCCAGTTCCAGATAAGAAAGCTCGGAAGAAAAGAAAGACTTTGTGCGAGAAGAATACAAGGGTGCAACAGTTACCTGATAATAATGAGATCAAGGTGAATAAAGTTGACACTGAAGTTTGTGCGCTTGAAAGTATTGGCAGACAACCATCTCAACTTGTCAGAAAACTTAGAGACGATTGTCAGCCTTGCGTCGAGGTACATAATAATTCTGTATCAAGTGAACTTCAAACCCTGAAAACTCTTGGGAATTTAGCAGATTGGGACTATATGAAATTGCTAGATTTGGATAGTGCTGCTGATGAAGAATTCTACAGGAGAGCAATGGAAATGCCACTGTCCCCTTCACTTCCAGATATTTATGTTCCTGACGCTGAAACATTTTCTTTGAATGGTTTTGAGCCTTTAGTTTCTGATGAATTGCTAGATAGTCAGCCACAACCATATAGCTATGATGACATGGATGTTGAGAATAAGTCCAATTATACCCAATCCTGCAACTTGGGCTTGTTAGGAGATATTCTCAGCAGTAAAAACCAACTTGATTCGTGTTTAACGGAAGGCAGCCATGGAATTGATTTTCCTGACGTTGTACAGGTAGAAAATAACTGTCTTAATCAGGCTGGGGTTATTATAGGGGTGCCAGAGACAAATGTTCCCCTTTCTGGTTGTGAAGGGGTGGGAACGTCAGAAATTAAATCTAGAACCCAGGACAACTTTATTCCTGATTTTTGTGTTCTTTTCTCTTATACAAAAGATAGCCACAGCATCTCTAGGATTTTTTCAGCAACTAGGGCTTGTATAAAGAGGAGCTCTTTGGCTAGTAAAAAAGAGTGGATGTTGCAAGAGATTTTGGCTTCCGTTAACATGGAGTGTAAACTATTACCGTTGTAAGTGTTTCATTTTCTTTGCCAAGTTTTCCTTTTGCATTTTGTTATTTGTACCAGTGCATATAGTTATCAATTTTAGAAAACATTTTCTATTTCATGATCCCTAGTCCCCCAAAAAATTTAAGAGAGATTCTTAAATTTTCTGAACTATGTGCTTGCTTTCTTAGACAATTGAAGTATTAATAATGGACTTTCAGGGAGAGGGCATGCATATTCTTTTCCATGTTGTTGTTCAACTTCACTGTTGTTGCTGGGCATAAGTATGGGAACTTTCTAAACTGCAATGCCTGCTTGGATTCCTTTTCGGGGCACATATGTGAAGGTTTACTCTTTTTTTTTTTTCTCAGTTATTAGTAGGCAACAAATTTTCTTCAATCTTCCATTTTTTTTTGTTTCATATTAATAATATTTTCCATATCTTTTTTTCCCCTGTTATTAGCAATGCTTGATGTGGAAATAAGAAGCTTGTTCACTGAATTGCTCTGTTTGGACGAGTTACTTTCCCTCATAGAAGATTTCGTAATAAATGGACGGGTATTGTCATGTATTGACGACTCTTTTGAGACATTGGCTGAAAGTTTTTTGAGCTTCAATATCCCTATTGATGGTGTAAACTTAGCATTGTCACTTGTACCAGCATCAATGGACTATTTGATCGCAGGGAGTTCCATACTAGCATCAATTTCTAAAGCAGTTCATCGTATTGGTTTTCTTTGGGAGGTATCATACAGTATTTTTAGGATCTGCAGGTACGAGTCTTTGTTGGTGTTAACAATGCTTCATATTTTTGCATATATTGGTGGAGATCAGTTTTTTCGTGTCGAAGGTTACTCTACTCTGATGGTTGTCTTGAAATCAATAATCATGCACCTTGAGGTGGTCGGATCACCAGATGATGCTTTTTTCACCCCACTCAAAGGAAATGGCAGATCAGAATTTGTTCAATGTGCTAATTGCCCCTTTTCAGTGAATATAATGCCTATGCCCAAGATAGTATCATTTCTATTACAATTAATTCAGACGAATATATCGAATGAGATTATGGCTCAAGATTTAGAAAATTCAACAAGTTCATTAAATCAAGAGTCATTGTTCGAGAAGAATATGTACCAGATTCCAAGTAAAACTTCAAGTGGTAAAGGCGTCCATCCAGCATTGTATTTGAACTGTGATGAATCTTGTCGTTTGAAGAAGTATAGGGTGTCTGATGATGAATCACACTCTCTCTTCAATCAAACACTGTGTGATGTTACCGATGGCATCTCATTGGTTGAACTGCTAGCATGCTACACGGTACTAGCCTTCACCTTTTTATTTTACTATTAATAATTTAACTTAGTCCATCGATGATTTGAGACCTGATTTCTTGTTTTGTAGATCACTTTGAATATGATGGAATCTGGTTGAGTGTAATTAAAAAGACAGCTTTCATGTAGATGATTTTAGGCTTTACTTTCAGACCATGTGCACATGCCTTCAAAACCAAGTTTTTCTTCAATGAGTGATCAGATATCCAGGAAACTTTGCATTCTCATAAGATCCAAAAATTTCTGCTAGATTTGCAATCAAAGAATGTGTGACTCTTAAGTCTCCCCAATTACCAAGTTTTATACATGTAAGAGTTAGGGGCAAGCCTTGTAGGGGCAGCTGGGCAGGCACATATTTTTGTGGTCCCCATAGAATATTAATGTTGTAGGTATGCTTGGTCTGAATTGTAGGGCTCTAATTTGGGTGTCTTGGGAGATTGGGAGCTCTAGATATCTCCCTTGTTTTGAATCTAACAGTGTATAAATAAAATTGGGTCTTACCAACAATACACTAATTTTGCATCATTCAAGATACCTTTGCAACCTTTTAGCAATATTAATGCTTTGTACAAAAAGATCAATGGAATGATGATTTTCTTTGCTACCTAACACTTCCAAATTTTTCCATGAAACTTTCTTGTTTAAGGTTTCCTTTGAAACTTCAGCTTGGGTAAAAAGCAGTTTAGATCAAAAATCCCCTGAGGAATCATGCTTCCATATTTTTGTATTATGTGTCCATGACATACAGCCATTCAAGATTACTCTATGACATAAATGACCGTTCAGTCTGTTTGATACTCATGTTCAATGATTGTGAGAGATTTATTTGGTTTTCTAGTTGCTGCCATTTGCTGTATACTTTTATTCAATGAAATTGTTGTTTGATCTCTCTCTCTGGGTACACATGCCTAAACATAAACACACAGACACTTCTTTTTTAGAGGTTTTTTAGTCGTCTGTTAGCTATAATATATATATGTGTGTCATATTTTCAGTTTGCAACTGAAATCTCATTAAAGGTTTACTTGTAATTTTAGAAACCATGAAATGATGTCTGTTTCTAAAAAAAGAAACCTTGAAATGATATCTTTTGAGCCTTGGAAGTAGATTACTTTCCTTTACACTGCAATTCTTGTAAATGTCCATTTCAGTATTTGATAGTTGATATGTAGTATTGATAGATCTGAGCATGATGTTGTTTATATAGAGATATCCGAAACTGAGATTTCCTTTGGTTTGCTTTTCAATTTGCAGAAGTGGAATTGGACATTCGGTAACATTATCTCTCCGCTGCTGGAAATGGTAAAGGCACCAGTTAAGGGGAGTCTTCCGATTGTGATTCTACTGGGTCAACTTGGGAGGTAAAACAGTGCAACTCTATCTGGAAATAAAAATCACTCTCTCATTTGACGTGCTTAATCGTGTTCTAATTGCATAATAGAAATGGAATTTGTGCAGCAAAAGGAAGCTTTTTACCTGACATTGAATTCTGTCAGCATGCACTAAAGTTTAATTTTGTGTGAGCTGAATAACTTATATTACAGTTATCTAGCTTACTCCATTTTTAGATCATAGATTCTTCACTATTGAAACAAAGTCAACATGCACTGCTGGTCATAAGTACGTACGGTGAACCTGATTTCATCATATTTTAAAACTTTTGACATTTTCCTCGTTTTTTGGAAAAGAAACAATTTCATTAATAGAATGAAATTACAAAGGATGGTATAAAACCTTACAAAAGAGATATCCAATTGTCAACAAGGATATCAATGCTATAATCTTGAAATAATGATGATTGTTTACACCATGTTATAGCTAAAAAGGAAACATTATCACAAGAGATTGGAAAGCTGGCTCCTCTATCTTGAAAAATTCTGTTGTTTCTTTCCCTCCAAGTAGTCCAGCAAAAAGCCCTCACAAAATGCCCCCACAATAATTCTTCTTATCTTTAAATGGGCGATGGATGAGGGATTGATGTAAGAGAGAGGCATTGTCACCCGGCAATGTGAAGTACCAATTCAAAGTGCTTCTTAAATAGTTCCAGTATTTGTACTTGTACGCAAAAGTGCAGGTGATAAAAAGATGTTGAGATTCACAACTTACCTTGCACATCACACACCAATTAGGATATAAGTTAATATTAGGCCATCTTCTTTGAAGTTTTTCGGCAGTGTTGACAGTTTTGTGCATAAGCTCCCATAGGAAAATTTTAACTTTTTTGGGATACTTGTCTTTCCAAATTTGTTCGTTTATCATTTTGACATTTTCCTCGTTAAAATTTGACATTTTGCATTTCCTTATTGACAATAGTACACCATTTATGCATAGCTTTTGCACATCCCACATGGAATTTTGTTGTTATCTTGTTCACTCTTATTTTTCCTTTTGCCTTCTGAAATGCACTGGCGTATTAACAATTGTTACTGTCGTTGCTGTAGAGGGAGGAAAATGCACATATAGGTTGTATGCTCAAGTAGCCGTTGAAATGAAAATATCAATTGACTAATTTTATAAATTTTCAAATTTTAATTGTAGGTTTGGCGTGGCTACTGAAGGCTTTGAAGATGGAGGTGTTAAGATATTGAGATCTAATCTATCAACATTTCTTTGCCTGGACACTACCATTAAGTCTGGTCTTTGTGTTCAAATTGCTATTATTTCTGCCTTGTTAGGCCTTCTCCCTTTCGATTTTGAAACAATCATTCAAGATAAAGTAAGTGATCCAGCCTCTTCGAGTCAATATGTTGAGATTAACTTAATAAAGACGTGGTTTTCCTTACTAAGCCCAAAACAGAAGGAGTTGTCATGCAACGCTTTACAAGCTACTGTTTGCAATGTAAGCTGATATTTGATCTCCTTTTCGATGCAACTAACCTTTAAGCCAGCCGAAGCGACATGTCTTCAGTTGGGATCTTGCTCGTCATTCCTCCATCAAGATTCCAGGTCATTAGTGACGTGTTTTCTACCATCAATTTTCTTCACAGACCTTCCAGTCCAACTGCTGTGATTTGTCTTGAACAAAGTCTGATTTAGCCTGGAAGTAGTCCTTGAATTGTGGCTTTGGTAGAGAAAAAAAAACTTCAAGAGGAGTTTTAGTCAAGTGCTTTTGCCTCTAAATAAAGGACTGATTTAATCAAGCTGCTTTCATTACGATCCGTTGATGTCAAACACAATTCAGGGAAGTTTTTTCTCATAACTTGAAGGAGTTTGTTGGAATCCCCAAGAAAGGAGCACTGTAAGCAGTTGTAATGGTTCTGTTTTTTATGGTTTTGCCTCTAGTTTCTTGTATTATGACTCTAACGAACAGGTTCTCATTTAATTTGTCTGCATCTTGTTGCCATTTGTACAGGGTTTGAGTGGCATCTTGCTCTAAGTTTGGGAACAGTGAAGACTCAATTTCTGAAACAGGAACCAACTGTAACTTCACCAGTGAATAATCCCAAAGCTTCCTCCAGCATCTCCTCTTATGGCTCAAGAATAAAAATAGTCATCTCTCATAGCCGTACGATCGATAGTTCTGCTATTAACATTGACAATTCGACCATCAATGACATTATCAGCACCCGGGCTATATTTTCTCATTACGGAGTCGTATGCACCGCCTGTTTAAGCCCACCTACCTATGCTATTGTAAAGACCACCAGCAGGGAAGCCATGGACACTGCTTTTCTCTGAGATTCTGTAGTAAACTTCGCCAACCGTTGCACCAGCTTGAACCATGCTGTGTTATCTGTGATATTCATTTCGACTGGCTGAAGTTTTGCAAAGTCTATAACAACGGAAGGAAATTCAATTTGGGAAGCACAAGGAAAACGCTCATATTTATGGCCACCATACACTAAAATGTATTTGAAGGTTCTTGGAGCAAATGATGGCTGCTTGGACAAGAGTCTCATACAATAAGGTGAAGATAAACTCGTGATTTGAAACGAAAGGAAACGAAAGGATCCAAGTATCTGAGGTTTTGTGCAGTTGGCTGAAGGAGTGATGAACGAAGTACTGTTTTGAAAACATAGAATGGAAGAACATATTATGGAGAATTGACAGACAGACTGAAGAAAAGTTTCCTCCATTGAAGCTGAGTTTGAAAGTGAAACAGATAGAAGAAAGACAAGTAGTAGAGGGAAAATGGAAGTGCCAGAAGAGAACACAGTTTGCTATTTTCCTAAACAGTTGTGATGTTTAGGCTGAGAATTTGAGTGGTTTAACTTTGTAATTAATAGCTGTGATGGGTAATAATTGGTTTGGTTGACATGAAAATTTATGCCAAAAGAAAAATTTATGCCAAAAGAAGAATAGCTCAGTAGTATCTTAATGTATTAGTAACCATGAGGTCGATCATCATGAAAATTTGTCCGAAAGTACAAAAATTATCACCCTTAAAACACATAATTAAGAGACTTTCTCATGTGGGTAGGGTTTATACAATAATTTTATATAAGTTTTGATATTATGGTTTACCATCACATTTTGTTCCTTTACTGTTAATTTAAAAAGTAGTATCCAAATTTCTTCTCTTATACAAAAAGATGAGCTATATGAAGAAAATCTCTTCAGTACTTGAACATAATCATTCAAATCACACAACTCTCACCCTCTTAAACAGAGAAAAAAAAAAGGTGAAAAACCATTTTTCAGTCTCTTAATTAACTTCATTATCTCTTGAACATTACTCAGACAACTCTGATATTTATTAGCAGGAAAAGGGCAGTAGAATTAACAGAAGGTTTATTGTTTTAACCACTTCTAAACTTTGTAGTTCTTCAAAATGTAGTGCTTGCCAATGGTGGAATGCTTTGTTCATGCCTGAAAAAGTTGTCAGGGTCAACTTTTGTCTTTACTTTTACAAGCCTTTTGAAGTTGTCCTTGAAATATTTAATGCCCCACTCACTAGCAACATCCAAGCTTGTATTGTTCTTCATGTTCATACCCAAATCAAGATCTCTGTAGTTTACATAAGCAGTTCTTGGAGATTTGGAAACATATGGTGTCATGTAGCTATAAAGTTCTCTAATCCACTCTATATGTTTTGCAGCATCTTCATTTCCATCCTTCCATGCGCTTAAATACTGAATTTTGAACAAGTTCCCTTTTCTATGTGGAAATGGGATTTCATTCTCTGTTATCTTGCTCATCATTCCACCATATGGGTTCAAAATCATTAATGGTATGTTTTCAAGCAGCAACCTTTTCCAAATACCTTCCAACCCAATTTCTGGAATTGGGATTTGAACAAAATCTGATTTTGCTTTGAAGTAGTTCTTGAATTGTGGCTTACCCTGTAGCAGAACTTCTGGAGGTGTTTTTGGAGCTTCTCCAGCTATGTAAAGAACTGATTTAATCCAACTTGTTTCAATGCAATCTTTTGCTGTCAAACCCAATTCAGGGAAGCTTTTTCTCATAATTTGGAGGAGTTTGTTGGAATCTCCAAGGAATTGTGCATTGTAAGCTGTTGTAATGGTTCTGTTTTTGGTGGTTTTGTCACTTGTTACTTGGATTATGACTCTAATGAACAAGTTTTCATCTAGTTTATCTGCTATTTGCTGCCATTTGTACAATATTTGAGTTGCACCTTGCTCCAATGTCTTTGGAATTGTGAAGACTGTCACAATTTCTGGAACAGGAACCAACCTTAACTTCCACCACAGAATAATCCCAAAGCTGCCTCCTGCACCTCCTCTAATAGCCCAAAAATGATCCTCTCCCATCGCTGCACGATCGAGAGTCGTGCCGTTAGCATCGACGATTATAGCATCGATGACATTATCCGCACCGAGGCCGTATTTTCTCATCATGGAGCCATATGCACCGCCTGTTATGTGCCCACCAATGCCTAAGCTGGTGCAGAGTCCAGCAGGGAAGCCATGGACATTGCTTTTCTCTGAGATTCTGTAGTAAACTTCGCCAACTGTTGCGCCAGCCTGAACCCAAGCAGTGTTATCTTCGATGTTCACTTCGACCGATCGAAGTTTGGCGAGGTCTACTACAACGAAAGGAGTTTCGAGTTCGGAAGCGTATGAAAGACCCTCGTAGTCATGACCGCCGCTACGTACTCTGAGATGTATTCGGAGTTTCTTTGAGCATGTTACGGCTGCTTGGACGTGAGTGTCGTACAATGGAGTAAAGATAAACTCGGGTTTGGGAATGGAAGGATCCAAGTACCTGAGGTTTTGTGCAGTTGAGTTGAGAAGAGTGGTGAATGAAGCATTGGTTGGAGCACAAACAGAGAAGGGAGGGACAGATTGTTGAGAATTGAGAGAGAGACATTGGAGAAAAGTGTTTTCCAATGAAGCTGAGTTTGAAAGTGAAACTGAGAGAATTAGAAAGGAAAATAGCAGAGGGAAAATGGAAGAATACTTTGAATACAACATAGTTGTACTGATTTGTTTGAACAAGTTGTGAAGTTTGAGATGGTATAAGAATTGATATATATAGCTGTGATGGGTGAGAATTTGCATTTGCTGATGTGTTTATGAGATAAGATAAACGTCATGCAACTAATTAAAGAATTAAGTCTTGTTCGTTTCTTTCTTCTTTTGTATTCTATTTTCAAAGGAAGAAATTGCTATATCTTCATTATTTTGGTTGGGAGATGAACTAGCTGTTGAGTTTGCAACACTTGAATTTAAAAGGGGTATATGAAAGTATGCAAGTACGAATAAAATATGCCGAAAGAATCGTGCTCGTATATCGAGATTGTTGAGATATGTCTTAAACTTTGATGCTCCACGATTACTTAATCGGGAGTCTAGCTGTTTGGTCAGCGAGTCGAGGTCCAATGATGCCCCAGTGGGGGCTCAGGGTCAATGTCCTCGAAACATAGACAAAATTGTAATTAGGTTTATGTTTTCGTGTTTGAGTCATTTTTGTATTTGAGTCGGTTGTTGTAATAGAGTTTTATGCGAGTGCTCTATATACTCTCTTGAAACTCTTGCCTCCATGGATCGACATTCTTGTATTCGGTTTCTCCCTAATAAAACTATTCTTCCTTTTGCTCGTGAACGTAGCTAACACACCATTAATGAACCACGTAATTTTGTGTGTTCATCTCTCTCGCTTCATTTTATTTCATCTTGTTTGCTGTTTCGAAAGACAAATAGGTGACACGATGAGATTGCAAAAGATTCAAATTCAGAAGCAAATGCAAATCTTGGGTCTGGTGTGTGTCAGGGAGAAAGAGATAGTATAAATCTGTTTATTCACTTTATTTAGTTAATCACTGTTTTATAGTTTAAGATTCATTTTAGATCTGTTTAATTAAAATAATAATGTAACATCTTATACAAATTGCTGTTTTTATTTGGTTTAATCACTGTCATCTGTTTATTTACAACATGCATTGCTACTCACTATCTATTTTTTGAGTTGGACTGAGAAAGAGAGAGTAACATTGATCTTGATGTACTTAACCATTAATTCCAATAGTATATTTTATTTTATAAATTAATCACATCTTTGTTCATCAGTTATATATTGTTTCAAAAGTGGGATTCTCTTCAACTTTGTGAAAAGTTGAGTAAAAGATTGGGAGTGGATTTGTTTTCTACCATCTTTTATTTATATATATTATATTATATGATATGATATGGGAATAAATAAATAAAGCACATATTTATTTATAAACTTTGATGCATGAAGGTCATATTGGAATTGAAAATAATTAATTTGATTTATTGGGATATGAACATTGAAAAATGGCTTGCTTTGCTAAATCAGCGGCATGAGCTTTGTTTGCCAAACGCTCCTTTTAAAGTTTTTCCTTTTCTTTTCCGTCTTCTCTTAAAAGCATTTTCTTGGTTTTACTTTACATCTCTGGACCAAATTTGCACTCCACTTTCTTTTTTTTATTATTATTTATTTTTGGAAGAATGGTTTGCGTGTCCGTTTGTGGAAGTTACCCAAGTTTTCAAACACTGTTATGCAGGGATGGTTTTTGTTTTGTTGAGTTATGTGTTACGGTCTTGCTTATCCAGTGCGTGTTGGACGTGGCCGCATGAACTTCTAAACCTCTTTTTCTCCTGTTTTTCTAGCATATGATTTACTTTTCATGTTATTGGATTTTTCTTTACGTTTTGAAGTCGTATGACTCCTCGCCATCTTGACTTTCAAACTTGTCACATGAAAAAAAGTGCTACTATAGGGGGTATGACTAGTGAAACTTTCCTCCTACCAAGCTATTATATGATTAATGCAAGCTATTATATGATTGCATCTTGTCATATAACTTTCAAAGACAAAATGTATTTCATAACCTTATTTCTCTCTTTCAAAAACTTTTTTACGAGACTCGTGATAGAGGTTGCACCTGATGTGTCACCTGCTCTACGATTTTCGTTTGGCTGACTTGCTCGTCAGGCTAGAGCAAGTACCTCACGATCGCTTTGCAACAACAACAAAGTTGAATCGTGACATTATGCTCGATTTGGTACCAACATATTCTTTTAAAGATTACTTGCGTGGTCCAATGTTTGAAGGAGATGTTAAATTATTTTGCACTTTTTTTCAAAAAATTCGAGATGCACAAGGAAATAAAATAGTGAAGTCTCAAAATTTTCAGCGTGTTAGTTGATTAAACAAACGTTTGCACATACATGAAATTATGATATGATTTCACAAACTCATTTACAATAACAAGAATCAAAGGTTTTTATACCAACAAGTTTTCCAGGACAGTTGCATATTAAAATTTAGTAAACCACAATGAGTACAATCTAAATCCCATAGTTTTCATCTTTGTTGTGCAGTTTGATGGTCCAAATGAGAGCAGCCCTCATCAACAATTCTAGTAACATCCTCAGAATGATAGAGCAAAGGGATACTCTGTTCATTCCAAAAGAAATTCAAAGGATCAGATTTGGTTTTGACCTTCACCAATCTCTCAAAATTACCATTAAAATACTTCAACCCCCAAAGTTTAGCCTCCTCAAAGCTTGTATTTCTACCATAATAATTTCTTCCCAAATCAAGATCCCTATAATTCAAATAAGCAGCTCTTGGAGATTTAGAAACATAAGGCTTCATATAATCATAAACACCCCTTATCCAACTCAAGTGTTCATCAGTTTCATTAACATCATCCCAATATGTCAAATATTGAATTCCAAAAATGCAATCTTTTCTATGTGGAAAAGGGGTTTGAGATTCTGAAATTTGGCTCATCTTTCCACCATAAGGTGTGAAAATCAACTCAGATTTCTCTTCCTCTAGCACCTTACTCCAAAGCCCAAACAACCCAGTTGATGAAATTGGTAATGTAACATAATCAGACTTTGCTGTGAAAGATGAAGCAGAATTAATTTGAGGTGTTCTTTTCATCAAGATTTCAAGTGGGGATTTTGTGGAGAAATCAGCGAAGAACAGAACTGATTGAATCCAACTCATTTCAGTGCAATCATATCTGTTCAATCCCAGCTCTGCAAAATGAGTATCCATTATAAAGATTAGCCTATCAATTGTGCCAAGAAACAAGGATGTAAATGAAAACCTAAGTTCTTGAGCTACAACTTTTGTTGTGACATGAAGGAAAAGATCTTGATCAAGTTTGTGAGCAATTTTCTGCCATTTTTGAAAAAGTTGAGCAGCTCCTTGTTCTAGAGTTCTTTGAACATTGAAAACAGTGACATTTGAAGGAAGTGTAATTAATTTGAGTTTCCATGATAAAACAACTCCAAAACTTGCTGCTCCACCTCCTCTAATTGCCCAAAAAAGGTCTTCTCCCATGGAGTTTCTATCCATGATTTTACCTTTGAAATTTACAATTTTTGCATCAATTACATTGTCAGCAGCAAGGCCATATTTTCTAAAAAGTGTCCCAAATCCTCCTCCACTTATATGTCCTCCCACCCCTACTGTGGGACAACTTCCTGCTGGAAAGCCATGGATTGGGCTTTTCTCTGCTATTCTGTAGTACAACTCCCCCAGCGTCGCACCCGCCTCCACCGACGCTGTTTCGGTTTCCATGTCGACGTTGATGTCGCGAAGGTTGATAAGATCGATTACCATGAATGGAGCTTGTGATGATACGTAGGAAAGACCTATAAACAATTGATGGAAAGTTTTATGTCAGTTCAACTTTTAGGGCATGTTTGGCTACGATGAGAAGTAAAGGGAACAGATAAATGAAGAAAAGTAATAATAAATTAGTGATCTATGCTATGAAAGTTGGTGGGCCAAACAATGAGAAAAGATCACTTTTCTTCCCAACCTTTCCCATCACATCAAACATACCCTTACTAGACTTTTAAATATGTTAATAATTTATTCAACAAATTATAAATTTAGTCCATATGATTTATAGAAAGTTAGAGTTTTTGGTTCTTATGATTTAAAAATCTAGACTTTAATCCCTATAATTTGGAGAAATCTAGAATTTAGTTCATATGTTTTGACAAAATCTAAAAAATAGTTTATTTTTTGTATTTGTTGATGAATAAAATACGTAGAAGTTAGTTATTTATGTATTTAATGATGAGAGTGTGAGTAAGTAATTGATTGGACAAAAAAATGCATCATTTCATACACGCCCTTACTTCACTTGCGTCGTACGAATAACATGAACTATTTTTTAGATTTTATCAAAACATATTGATTGAATACTATTTATCCAGACCGTAGAGATTAAATTTTATATTTCTCCAAACTATAAAATTAAATTCTATAATTCTCAAAATCAGATAGACTAAATTTTATTTATTTATTTTTTTTTTCAAATCATAGGACCAAATTTATATGATACTTGAGTTATCATTCAACTTTGTACTAATAGGAAGACATTATATAAAGTGGACATTTTTTATTTGAGAATGGATTCAAAAACTCAAAAAAGAGTGATAGCCTAGGAAGTATTTGTAATATCTTTTAGTACTAACTTCTAAAACTTAAGTGTGTATCTAATCAATCTTAAAATTCCCTAGCTAAAACCACTTATGACCAAAAACACTTCTAAAGTGTATAATCACTTTTTACCCTTCTTTAAAAGCAAACCAAACACTACAATTGAGAAACACTTAAAACAACATAATAAACACATGCCAAATGTACCGTAATCTATTAGCTTAAGCTTTTCGTACCTTCGTAGTCATGTCCTCCGCTTCGTACTCTAACATGCAAGCCCTTGCTTTTGGCACACACTATGGCTGCTTGAACATGAGACTCATGAAAAGGGGTCACCAAGAAAAGTGGTTTAGGAGAAGAAATGGTGAGAAATCTAAGGTTTCTGATAGAAAGCTGCAGCAGAGAAGAGAAAGAAGCACTTTCATTTGTGAAAACCACTTCAGAAATAGGCATTGAATGCTTTGAATAAGTTGTGGAATTAAAGCATTCTATAAAGTTTTCTTCAAAAGATTCACAACCACAACATAACCAATTCAATGCAACACAAAACACAAAAATCTTCCTCCAATCAACAACCATATTCAATATTGTGTCTTTTATCAACTAATTTTGTATATACTTCAAAAAAATTTTAAGTGATATGAATAAAGAGAGAGTGCAATTAAGTTATATATATAGCTATTGAATCTCGAATTTCGAAGACATGCACATGCTCAACATTTTCAATAAGCTACAAGCCGAAAACTTTCGATAAGCTGCTACGGTCGAATACTTCCAAAGAAGCTATAAGCAAAAAAAAAAAAAAAAAAAAAAAACCTTCAATAAATTAAAAATCGAAAAGTTGTAAGTTTAAAGCTAGAAACTTTTCTAAAGATCAATCGAAGTTTCAACTTTAGAGAACAAGTTGTAAATATTTCGAAATATTTGTGTGTTGGAGAGAATTAAGAATCAGAAAATCGATAAATATAGAAGAGTTAGTACTACGAACATAAATTAATAAAAATATAAAGTTTGCGCTTGTCTTATTTATTTAGAATTTATATATCAATCTCAATCCATGATCATTGTTTTTGTAAAAAAAAAAAAAAAAAAAAAAAAAGAAAAGAAAAGAAAGAAAGCATCAGACACTAGTTTGTGTTTGGCCTGCAAAATAATATATATAGATTAACAAACAGAATAGAAGGTTGTTTGGTTAAAGGCGCAGCACACAAAATATAAATACAAACATACACCAGGTTTGTTTGGCCTGCAATACAATATACATATATATATATAATATGGTTTTTGAGGCTTACATCATGCTACATTAATTTGGAATCACATCTCTTTATAAAATTAATACTGAAAATTAGATGTTATGGGTATTATAATTACACTTGATTTGAGAGGGGAGAGTGACATTGGAGATATCTTCTAAGTTTGTTTGTTAATTTATTTACTTTAAATTGGTGTGTCTAATTAAGGCTAGTTTCATGTGTTTGTCTTTTATTGTCTAATTAGCCTATTTGTTTGTTTATGAATGGTTTTGATTTCTAAAAATATTCCCTTTTGATGGTATATTGTTATTCATTACATTTTACATATTTTCAATAATATTATGTGATTCTCTATTCAACTAGAAATTTTTTTGATTTATCACGGTGTCAAGTTTTACAGATGAACCAGTGGCACACCCCGGATATATTGAAACAAAGTTCAGAATCCCGATTAAAAAAAAGAAAAAACTAAGAGTTGCAACCAAATTGGTTGTTATAATTAAATATATCAAAATTCATCAACTTAAACTCTAGAGTTGATTGATACGTTTACGTAATTCAACATGGATACTCTTCTTTCGTAACGGATTTTAAATTATATAGTATGTGTGTGGATATGGAGGAACGAGTTTTGCTTTCTTTTTGCCTCAAAATTATTAATATCTTTTCGTTCAATTCGTAGTGAATTAGGTTGAATTATAATAACTTAAACCATGTTAGAACCACTAATTATTAATAATTGACGAGATAGTCCTAACTCTTCATTTCAACAACATGAATTAATATTCATCTTATAATAGAAATTTATGTTATAATAATCTTTATCAACAACAATCTGCATACAAATACAGGTTATCACAATTTTTATTATAGTTATTAATCCTGTTTATAATAGCTTACAGATTAATGAGTGATCCTTTAAATTTACTTTAAAAAAACATATTTATATTTTAAAGTAGAATATGTAGAATTTATGTGGATGAGATGCTATTGTTTGGATGTAGGTGCACTACAACAATTACGAGTTTTCATGAAAACATAAACTAAAGTGGGTTAGCATTTGTTCAATCTGTGGTTTGAGTTCTCACCCGCAATATTATTACTTTATTGTTTGCATCATCTTGTTTAAACATAATGTTAAAGTTGAATTTTAATAATTTGTTTTGAATGAGATGTTAACTGTGCACAATGACTAATTGATTTGTGATGCAAGTTTTATATTTGAGATGGGCACGAAATTAATATTGGAGACATGCACTATGAAAAACATAAACATGTATCGATTTTTTTTTTTTAATATTAAATGATAAATATATATAGTTCGACGGGTAAAATTGTAATTAAATGTAATATTTAATGTCGGTCAACTTTTATGACACACTCTTCGTGTCGGGCACTTTCAATGACATGCACTTTTACTATCGAGATGTCCATCAATAAAAGTTGTCCATCATGAAATACCTTTTATATTACTCTTTTTAATATCAGGCATCCCTGCACAACATGAAAGCCCTTTGATGTCAAGTTTTGCCCTAAATTAAATGTCAAATTTTTAATAGTGAAAGCACACATCAAGTCAATGTAACCATTCAAATTTTTTAAATTTGAGAATTTCTTAGAAATTGACTTTATATATATTTTCATGTGACGAATCACACCTTACTCAATGATATATGGGTTCTCAAAGAAATTTGTAGGTCGATTAAATTTAAGGTAGATCACGGCCATTATGAATTGAACTCGCAAAATTTTCTTAATCATTACTCCAATGAGTACATTCATTCATGTATGAGAGCTCTACCATGCAGAAATGATTGTCAATACATATGTTATCAGTTTTATCTATCCAAATATCAAATGATAGCCAAAACTTTTTCTTTTCATTTTTACTTAACCAAAACATTGGCCCATAACATGTAAACAAGCATAATTATTGGTTGGAATTTATAGACATTTATTTATTTTACTTCACACAAATTAAATACAATATAAGTTAAAACTGAAATACAAAAAAAAAAAAAAAAACCTTTATTCTTTTCTATACATAATCATGTATAATTTCAAAGCATGTAATTAATAATGTCCCCTCTTCTTCCACCATGGCACAAGAGAAGGAACACTCTGCTCATTCATGAAGAAATTCAAAGGATCAACCTTAGTTTTCACCCTAACCAACCTCTTAAAATTCCCTTTGAAATATTTGATCCCCCAAACACTTGCTTCCTCGTAGCTCGTGTTTCCATTCTTGTTGTTCGATCCGATATCGAGATCACGATAATTGATATATGCAGCTCTTGGATTCCTCGAAACGAAAGGAGCCACGTAAGCGTAAAGCTTCCTAATCCAATTTACATGTCTGCTTGCAATATCCTCACCTTCTTCATCCCAATACACCAAATGTTGAATCTTGTAAAGATTTCCAATTCTATGTGGGAATGGAGTCTCAGCCTCTGAAATTTTGTCCATTATTCCACCATAAGGGCTCAAAATTATCACTGCATCTTCAGCTTCTTTTTCTTTGAATAATTCCCAAATTCCCTCTAGCCCTAATTTTGGGATTGGTTTATTTACATAGTCTGATTTGGCTTTGAAGAATCTCTTTGGGGATAATGGCTTTCTGTCTAGTAGAACATCTAAGGGTTGCCCGGTTTCGAAGCCTGCGAAATATAGAATAGATTCGATCCAACTCATTTCGATGCAATCTTCTTTTGTTAGTTCGAGTTCCGGGAATGTGTTTTGCATTATGGGGAGAAGCTCTTTGATTCTTCCTAGGAACAAGGAGTTGAAAGATGCTTGTATTGTTTTTTGTCCATCTTTTGTGTTTGTGTTTTCAATTATGATTCTTATGAAGAGATTTTCATCTTGTTTGCTTGCAATAGATTGCCATTGATGGATGAGGTTTGTAGCATTTTGTTCCAAAGTTCTTTGTATTGTGAAAACAGTCACAATTGGTGGAACTTGGAGGAGCTTTATTTTCCATGCAAGAACAATTCCAAAGCTTGCTCCTCCTCCTCCTCTAATCGCCCAAAACACGTCTTCGCCCATCGATTTTCGGTCGTGGAGCTTCCCTTCCACGTCGATGAAGTGCGCATCGACCACCTGGTCAGCAGCAAGGCCGAATTTCCGTAGCATCAAGCCATAACCACCGCCGCTGAAGTGCCCGCCAACACCAACCGTTGGACAAACCCCAGCTGGGAACCCTAGGGTTTTGCTTTTCTCCGCGATTCTATAGTAAAGTTCACCAATGGTGGCTCCGGATTGCACCCATGCAACTTTGTTCTCCGCGTCGACGCTAATCGACCGAAGGTTGATTAGATCGACAACGACAAAGGGTACATCGGAGACGTAAGAAAGACCCTCGTAGTCGTGACCACCGCTGCGCGTTCGGATTTGAAAGCCGGTGGCTTTGGCGCAGATGATGGAGGCTTGAATTTGGGAAACTTGCAATGGGGTGACAATGATTTGTGGCTTTGGGGTTTCAGAAGTTGAGAATCTAAGGTTGTGGATTGAAAAATTCAAAATTGAAGTGAATGAAGGATTCGTTGGAGTGTAAATAATATTTGAAATTGATGAGTTGTTTGGGGAATGAACAGAAAGACAATGAAGAAAATCTTGATGGTTGTGAGCAGAAGCCGCCCATGCAAACGACAAGACAACAAAAATATAAGCAATCGAAGAAATTTGAGAATCCATGTTTGGTTTTTGAGTTTGGCAATGGATGAGACCTTCGTTATTTATAGTGTTAAAAGGCAGCTTTTGGTTTAATCTCAAGAAAAAAAAAAAAAAAAAAAAAAAAAAAAGTCAAAGCTTTAGTTTTAAAATTTTGAACGAAGAAAATTCGAAGCACGAAATTGTATATCTAATGGATTGAAAAAATTGAATTAAACAAAAGATTGAGAAAATTCTTTCTTTCTTATTTATTTATATTTTAATTTTTCTCCATATAGTTATGATGAAATGAATTAAGTAAAGTCAATTTAAAAAAAAAAGGGTTATAAGAAGCAAAGAAAATTCTAGGTGTTTAGGATTAGATGATCTTAAAATGGATTGAATTCATTTATGTGTGTGTGGTTAATCAACACGTTCTTTATATTATTATTAAAAATGGATAATTTTGAAACTAATTATCGTGTTGGGCTTAACAAAATCAATTGAGGAAGAAAATATGTTGTCTAAACTCGCAAGTATATATAAGCTTAAGGGAAATGAAATGACTAATTTTCACCCAATAATCACCAGAATGACTTTTCTTTTTGCTCATTTAAAAATATGTATGAAAATTGTTTTCTCTCTAAAATGTATTTTGTTAAAAGATAGCTTGTGTTGTTGAGCAGCGACCATCGAAAAAGTATTTCATTCGGTGGAGACAATGCTCATCACAATTTATTTTAATGGAGTTTGGAACGAAAAAAACATATATTCAAATTATATTACTGCTCAAATCAATGTTGCAAATGAAATTACTATAGATCAACTTGTTTCTTCGATTGAGGGGAAGTACTCTCAATTTGCATGATCGATCCAAGGTTTCTTGCATACTGCTTTACAAGGATGGTGTCGATAAAAGCAAGACTATGCACTTAAGGAGAATCATGATGTACAATGAACGCACAATGGTTTCGTAAGCGGTATGTACTACAATTGCTGCATCTTGGCAGAACATAGTATAGTATATCTACGGGTATGCTGTGGATGTATCATATTGTTTCAAAAGATCAGGAGGAGGTCGATATTCGGTATATAAGGCACTATCTTTTTCAACTTCCAAATTTCGAATGACATGACTTAATCCCCTCCGAACATAAAATTAATCTGACGACAAGGTAATTATTAAATCTCATCCACCACCTTTTTTGACAC
The DNA here is from genome assembly GCA_037832605.1 of Cyclanthera cordifolia. Taxonomy (NCBI): domain Eukaryota; kingdom Viridiplantae; phylum Streptophyta; class Magnoliopsida; order Cucurbitales; family Cucurbitaceae; genus Cyclanthera; species Cyclanthera cordifolia. The sequence goes on along the minus strand of JBBMEG010000005.1, from coordinate 5,202,270 downwards.
TTATTTCTTCAATTGGATGGACGATTCAAGATTTCTTGCATATAATACTTGATGATGCCGATAAAAGCAAAGTTTAAACTTGAAGAAGAATCATAATATACAGTGGTTGTAATACAGAATGACACGCCGATCAATGTAAACTTCAGTATCTCCAGGAACACTATAAACTTACATTTTCAAGAGAGGAGGTCAATATTTGGTGTAGAATTAACTATCTCTACAACTTCCAAATTTTAATATATTCATTAGTTCGGGTTGAACGAGCAAAAAATATTGGTCAATCCAAAGACTAACCCAACCCGATAAAAATTAAAAAGTCATAATCCAACTCAATTCAAATAGAATTATAATTCAATCCAACATTCTTACGGTTTGAGTTAGGTAGTGCAAGTTACTCTAGTTGTCATTTTTTTTTTTTTTGTACACTCCTATCCTTTATCTCAAATTTTGTTTAATTTTGAATTTAGTTTTGAAGTGACCAGAAACGAGAACGTTAATAATTTATTTCATATTATAACAAATTTTATATAGTGTAAAGTTGTCAAAAAATATTTTAAAAATAATATATTTTTTTGTAATTACAAAAATGAATCGAGAGACTCAAAAACACAAATTTTAGTGCGATTAATACATCACTAATGTTTTGGAACTATGTTTGGTTGGGCATTTCAAAGGTAATACTAACCTCAATATTGTGTATTTTTATAAACCAACAATGCGTCACTATTGATTAATATAAATAATTATTAAGGGTGTCTATATATAATTAATAAAATATCTATTAGCTACTCAATTACGTGGATGTAGACTTTTCCCCTCTTTAAAGAAGAAAAAAGAGTTGAATAATTTTCAAAATTAAAGATTATCAACATTTATTGGTGTTTGAAAACCCACTACCAATGTTTTGGATGCCAATGTGAACGGAAGTTTGAGGGTTTCCATTCAATGAAAATGTTTATAACATTTCAATATTATAATTAAAATAAATGTATGAAATATTTAAATTTACAATTAACTTTTTCCTTTTTTAATAAGCTAAATTTTGTGTGTTAACAACAATATAATATTACATTAATAAATTAGCGATTAAAAGAACACGATCAATTCATAAATTTTTATTATGAATATGAGTTTCTTGACTATAGTACTAACCAATCCATGTAAACAAAAACGGTTAGTATATGATGTAATGTTGATTCAAGTAATAACAATTTTAATTTCAACATATTGGTTAATTTGAATTAATTTTTTAAAAAATAAACTATAAATAATATTACATAAACTTGGAAGCCAAAGTTGATTTTTCAACATTAGAGATTCATACGGCGAGTCTTAATGTTCACAATTAAAAATGAAAATGAATTTTCTCAACAATCTAATTTTAATTTCTCTCCAAGAATATTTGGCCGATTTTATCATATTAAAAGAAGTCTTAATTAATATGTTTGAATAAATAGTTATGATATCAATTTTCTTCTACATATCAATTCTTTAATATTATTAATTAAATAAGTCATCAAAATTTTCATTTAAAAATATTGTCCGAATGTTGCTAATCTATAAAAAGAAATGGAAAAATTAATAATAAGTCATAATTGATTATTCAAATGGAAGAAATTCATAAATTTCTATTAATGTTATATCTTATAGTAAAAATCTTGTTAATTACTATATTATAATTAACAATTTTTATACTTATAAAAAATAATCGAAAACTTTAATTATAAAAAATAAGATCGAGTAATCAGTGATATTTACTTTTGAAAATCTTGAAGGAGAGCCCATGGAGATCATAGCTTTGAATTTTGTTTTTGTTCAAATTTGAGCAGCAGCTAAATTCAAGGTTAACAGATTTTAATATGCAATAAGTTTGAAAAGGAATAATTTTAAATATATGGTTGTTTTCTAAATGATTAATATTAAATAATATATTACTAAAATGATCCATTTATTTTACAACGTACCAAATAATATTCAACTCCACCAAAGATCTTTCCAAACCAAGACGTATCTTAATACATCAATAGAAAGGCTACTTGATGACCAATATTTTCTACGTGGGACCGGATCGAATGAGACGGTGAATCTAC
>JBBMEG010000005.1:5145717-5186431 GCA_037832605.1 Cyclanthera cordifolia | reverse complement strand
TACTTTCGATCTGGCTAAAATCAAGTTTCTATTTATTTGAACGACAGATAATATGGACAGAATTTAATTGATCTTTTTTAATTTTTTCTATTATATATTGGTTCAATTATAGACTAAACAAGTGAGCTTTGGATCTCTCTCATCCACAACCGGTTCGGCTGCAACGGTGCCTCAAATTCTGAAGCCGATAAGGCGAGCGAGAGAGCTGAATCCACGCAGAGACTAGAAAGAAAGAGAGGGATAAATCATGGGAAAAGGAGGAATGTCTCAGGGTGGCAGTGGGGAAGATGCTGTTGAAGAGAATATGGCTGCTTGGCTGTTGGCTGTCAATACCCTCAAGATTCAACCTTTCCACCTTCCTCCTCTTGGTTTGATTCTGTTCTTTCTTTCTTTCTCATATTCCTCCCACTATGTTTGTTCTTGATCAATCATCCGCTTTCTTTTTATATAATTGTCATCATCTTCTCTCTTTTTTTGCTATTTATGTACCAAGTCAAACCCTTTCTTGCCATTAAATTTAGGTCCCCATGATGTTAGAGTTAAGATGAAGGCTGTTGGTATCTGTGGCAGTGATGTTCACTACCTCAAGGTAACTTTTTTTCGTTATTTTCTAAGAATTTATGTTTTCTTCATACCTATGTTGAATCTATGTCCTGTTTGATTAAATTCCAAATTGAATTAACGAGAGAAAAAAACATTAGTCTGTATTTATTTGAGGTCTGACTGGAGAATTTCATGGTGTGATTTGGGAAGGGGGCCTACTCAACATTCTCTCTCTTTTTGGGCTTATGTTCTGTGTTGAACATTTTTTCAGACTCTGAGATGTGCACATTTTGTCGTCCGAGAGCCAATGGTCATTGGCCATGAATGTGCTGGAATTATTGCAGCAGTGGGGGCTGAAGTGAAGCATTTGGTGGCGGGGGATCGGGTTGCGCTGGAGCCTGGAATTAGTTGCTGGAGATGTAACCCTTGCAAAGAAGGCCGCTACAATCTATGCCCAGACATGAAGTTCTTTGCCACTCCCCCTGTTCATGGCTCTCTTGCAAATGAGGTAACTGACCTCTGTGCTTCTTGAGACTCCGAAAAGGGAAATGATTATTCTTCTCTCAATAAATTCTTATTTCGTTATGATTAGGAAATAAAAATATTTGTTTGTATAACTTCGGAATACCTTGGTGCTGCTCTGTTGTTTCTTAGTCATGTTCTCTTCAGTTCTGTCTTCTGCTAGTCATTTCATCGTCTTGGACATATAAGTGCAGTGGAACCCCAAATTTGAACTCCATGTGAAATTTCAATTCAATCCAAATGCTTAATAAACCTGGACAAGTAATTGATTCCAGAAATTGGATCCGACCTAAGTTGGTAAAGTCAGACCCTACCCAAGTAGACAAAAACTCAAGCGGGTATTTGATTCCAAATATTTGGATCCAACCCAAGTGAGTAAGCCTAAATGGGTATGTCGGTCTACAAATTCGGATCTAAACTTAGAATAGTCTTCCTAAAATGACGTCATCTTGAGAGGGCATGTTAGAGATACACACTTGTCCCACATTTGAAAGGTCTAGCCTTCAAAACATTGATATGATAGGTAGACTACTCACCTACTTACAAATTGGTTATATGGATGTCTACACTATTTAATATAGTATGAGAGCTTCATGTGGGTATTGGTGTCCTAAACTCTGATCCAAGGGTAAAACCTATGAGGTACATTGGACCCAACCCAAGCAAGTAAGCCTAAGTTGGTATTTCAATCTACAAATTCGGATCTAATCTAAGATGGTCTTTCCAATATAACACCATCTTGCGGGAGCATGTTGGAGATACTCACCTTGTGACATTTGTCCTATATTGAAAATGTGAGAAGTGTTCAACACACTTATATGATATGTGGACTACTCCCCTTACTACTAGTTAGTTTTTTGGTGGAACCTAATGATATCTAATAGATCTCTTTATTTGTGTTTCCAAGGATATGATGGTAGTCTTTTTTTTTGACTTCAGTGATTATTAACATTAAGGCTAAATTAGAATTTGATCCCCCATCAGGATATTTCATATGTCTTTGCCTTGTAGAAGATTAGGTAGTTCTAACTTGACTATTACATTCTTGGATGTGTACATTTGATGTGAATACCCCCATTCTTGGATGTGTATCATATTTTCTTCATTCTCATCTTAGTTAGTTAATTCTGATTGAATTTTGACATTCTGGATATATGAATTATCAAACATATATGATGCATATCACTTGTCTGGGTAGTTCTCCAAAATCATATGACGATCACTTACTTTTCTTTCCAACAGGTGGTTCATCCAGCTGACCTATGTTTTAAACTGCCAGAAAATGTTAGCTTAGAGGAAGGAGCCATGTGTGAGCCATTAAGTGTTGGCGTTCATGCTTGCCGACGTGCTAACATTGGCCCAGAAACGAATGTTTTGGTTATGGGAGCTGGACCAATTGGGCTTGTTACAATGATGGCTGCTCGTGCTTTTGGTGCACCTCGAATTGTCATTGTCGATGTGGACGACTATAGATTATCTGTGGCGAAGGATCTTGGAGCTGATGAAGTTGTTAAAGTTTCAATTGACATGCAGGTTTCTGTCTTAATCAAATCTATTGACAACTCTGATATAGTAGTCTCACATTAACTCTCATAATTTTAAACTAACCCATCCAAATAATTTTCTATGGATTTTTTTAATCTCTAAATGTTGTAGAGTTAGGCAGTATATTTTTTAGAATAATCGAAGCGTGCATAAACTAGTTTGAACAACTCACGGATATTAAAAAAACGTATATGTCTATGTCTAGATAGCTGAGTGCAAACAGGGCAAAGCCCAAATTTAAACTCAATACAATACCGGTGTTTTCAACTCATACGAAGCTCCAGATTTGTCTAAATGAATAGTTTTACTGTCGCTTGGTACATTATCGATTCGTCAATGTTCCAGGATGTAGATCAAGATGTTGCTCTTATACAAAAAGCCATGAAAACTGAAGTAGATGTAAGCTTCGATTGCGCTGGCTTTAACAAGACAATGTCAACAGCATTAAGCGTCACCCGAGCCGGTGGCAAAGTTTGTCTCGTGGGAATGGGTCACAATGAGATGACTGTTCCACTGACACCAGCTGCAGCAAGGTAACTCCATACTTCTTTCTGCATACATAAGTTCTTCTCTTACAACTTTACTTAGTACTAAGCTTTATATCGAACGAAATGACAGGGAAGTCGACGTGATTGGTGTGTTTCGGTACAAGAACACATGGCCTCAGTGCTTGGAGTTTATAAGAAGTGGCAAGATCAATGTGAAGCCGCTTATAACACACAGATTTGGTTTCTCGCAGGAGGAGGTGGAAGATGCCTTCGAAACCAGTGCTCGTGGTGGTAATGCTATTAAGGTTATGTTCAACCTGTGAACTCTCTGAGTTTGAGAGATGAATAGAAAATACTTATCTTTTCTCTTTGTACCTATCCATTAATTAGTGATGGTTCTGTTTTTCTCAGACACAGATGTTCATAAATGTTTCAAGAATAAGTTTACATGCAACAATGTTTTCTAAAAGTTTTCTAATTTTATAAATTCAATTAGTTATATATGTATACATATAAATGCTTATAAAACATAAGAAAATATATTAATCAGGGAACCAAGAATATGCAAGGTTAACCATATTCGTTGATTGTATTTATAATAGCCATTACTTAAGCTTGTCCATCAACCATTCTGGATGGTTATTTATTTAGGAATTACTTTAACTCGACTACTAAATGTAATATAACCAATCGGCTTTTTCATTGAAAAAAATACAGCGATAATATGAGAGTTGTTGAGAAGATTGTCACAATAATGACATCATTAATAAAAAGAGAAAGAGAAAGAAAAAAAAAAAAAAAAAAAAAAAAAAAAAAAAAAAAAAAAAACCCATTATTTTGCTTCTTTTTTTTTATAAATCAACAGGGTGTGGGAAATCAAACCGATGGTCTTGGTTCATAGACATATATTTATGCAGTGGTTATTGGCCCCACAATTTTGCATCTAGATCTAGAATGACATGAATAGTATAGAACTATATGGATGGTACAAACATAAAACATTAACTTCTGAAAAATAGGGACAACATTGATGTTCAGTGCAGCCTAATCTTACCAAGGAGCCTTTTCTATCTATTCATTAAAATCATGTCACAAAAATTTCTTAATATTACTCTACACATATCCATGAACTTCATAAATTTCCTATAAAAATGACATATGCTAGTAATACAAGCCAACTGTAAGCAAGAACTAGAGAGAATTAATGACCTTAAGTAATATTCAACACAAGTAATCAGCTTCATTGTGGATGCCAAGCCTTAAAAAGCATAACTACTCTCTTGGCTTCTTATGTTGAAAATGTGCTTTAAACGAGGCGTCGGTATCCAGGAATTCTCCAGTTACCCTGACAACAACATCGACCGAAACATTGTCACTTGTTGTAACAAAAAATGCAGAAAATGAAGGGAAACACATAAAAACACATTGATATTGATATGCTGACAAACAGAAATACGGAATATATTGCAATTTGGAAGCTGTTACATGACATGAACCTGAACATAAGAATGCACTTTAGAACATTATAACTATTGGAATTGCAGCATCCAAGTAAAAAACCCTTTCACGGCTCAGCACATCACTCACTCCAGAAAACACTAAACTATTCTATCCACGAGTAACGATCCTCGTCATTGGTCAATCATTCAGCACCTCGGCATTCGGATGATAATGATTGCAAAAGTGGTTTATGGTTTTCATTTCTTCTCGCAAAGCACACATCTAGGAAGGTTTAGGTAAAGTTTATGTTTTCCTCCCCAAATATGAGATAGAGATTCCTTGTTCAAAAATTTCTCTCATAAAACTGGCATTATGATTACATGCACTCTTTTGGGAATTATCAATAAGAGAGCATCAATTTTTCTTACATCGAGGTCAATGGCAAAAGTGGTGGCTTTTGTCCATAAAACTCCTCAAAATATAACTCTAACCCACAACAATCAATCTAAGGTAAAACTAGTTTTGAAGATTGAACTCCAAGGGCTACAACTAGTACGTAAACTCGGGACTAACAGCACATTTATTAGCAGCGCCACAGCCACGCACCCCACAAAGAATTTCCAACAAGAGCACCAATTATTGGGAAAACTTGATAAGCTAAGAACCTCGCAAATTTTGGTGAAGAGACCGATGATCCTTTTGATCCGTAGAAACTAAAGGAACGCTCTATTGAAGTGAAGCCAAAGGTGTTCCCTCTCTTTTTCAAAAGGATGGCGAGGAACGCTTTGGTTAAGGGATTTTCCTTTCCAGATTGTAAACCAACAACTATTGCCAAAGAGGCATGTGAGAAAAGTTCGTGTCTTGACATTCATCTTGCACAAACCAGGAGAAAGCGGGATAGTGTTGGCTACCTTTTTTTAAATGGTTGGTTATTCTCATTTACTGTGGATATTATTTGTTTCCATATCTACTAAATATAGATCTTGTATTATTTATTCATTTTTTGTATAACGAGGGTTTCCCTATTTAAGGAACCACTCTTTCATGGAATAATAAAAAATATATACTATTCCTCTCATATTTTTGCTCAGGGTATCTGAGCAGTCATGTCGCTTTCCTCCCTTTTTCAAATTTTTAAGTCCACGAGTGAGAGGAAGTGTTAGTTGATAGAATTAAATTTAGCCCAACCTATTGGCTTAAACTATTAAGTTGATTTGTGATTCACATAATTCAACATAAAACATAAATCATGTTATGTTTATTGATTGGTATGTGCTTTATACATTTAGTATCTACATAAAAGTCCTTATTGCCTACGCTGATAATTTACCAAGAGTTTATAATAAAATTTTAAGCATCAAGGCTAAAGCGCTGAATCCCATTCATTAATTCTTCGATGACCTTCATTTTGTCCATTTTCGTACAGTAAAGACAATATATTATTTAGGTGACTGTTTTTAAGGATGAAACTCCAGGAGCTTAGACCCCCCCACCTCCAACCACCTCTCTACCATACATTACTTCATTACAGAAAAGTTGACCTAAGTACACACAATGTGCAATACATCAATGAATAACCAGTTTGTGTGATTGTGTCCTCAAAACTAACAGCTTCGGTTTGTATTGACATAGTTTGTTCAACTTCAAAAGACAGTAAAAATAATTCAGCCATCTGATTTTCTTTTCCAAATGTTATTAATAGATGTTAAACATCAATAGTTTCAACGAAGTATACACATCAGTCTGATAGGTTTGGGGTAGTTAGAGGAATGAGGATTAATATAGGAGTATATGGACAATTAGTTAGAGATTTTGTTAAATAATATGGGTAGTGAAAGGTATCCAAATATTTTGAGAGATTACACTTTGGGCTCAAGAGATGATTCTCCACAGAAGGAGGTTCCAAGAACCTACAATTAGATTACATGGTTAGTTTGTGTTGTGGTTCTCTTTTATTTCATAATACATTCCGAGTTTTATCCCAGTCATCACTAGATGTCAGAATCAATATTGCAAATTCCTGAAAACATCTGAATTAAGATCTCGACGTACCTGTTATATGCCAAGTAAGCTTCGCCAATTGTTCCAGCAACCTTATTCCTTACTTTACGTACACATACCTACATGTAGCAAGGATACAATAAAATTAATGTGAATAGTAATTAAAAAAAGAAAACATACTATTTTATTATGTGATATCCACTATTCTACTCACTTGTACAAGATCAACAGTACCAGCTTCGGGATCCCTATTACGATGAATAACAATTCCATTATCACATTTGTTTATGAAGTGTGCACTTCCACTTATATCATACATATTAGGTGCACCTCCAGACCAATTCTGCAACTGTAAACACAACAAAAAATGTGAGAAAAGAAAGATAAGACGAACAAACAAAAATGCTACTAAAAAGGCTGACATTGCAGGACTAACTTGTTATGGATATGCAAGAAACGTATTATGAAAAATAAAGAAAAAGCAAACGTATTATGAAAAATAAAGAAAAAGCAATTATAGTTTAGAAGAAAAGAAAGAAGTAAAACACAATGAGAACTGTGAGGTTAAATTTAAAACGTGGAGTTGCGTTTGGAAATTTTGGAGCTTATTTTAGCGTTGTATGACTAACTAACATTACTTCCCTAAAAAAATTCCATTAAATCAAGAACGTTCGTTTAATACTTTGGATAAGTCAATACTCGCTTCTTGTACTAAACTTTTCTTTTAGGTGAATTTCTGTTTGAGTGTGTAGTAAATGTAAGCTTGAAAAACCGACAAACATTATGAACGAGTTGTGTCACACTATTTTTTCCTATCTATTTATTCCTCTTTTGGTAATAACCAGATCATTATCTAAAGTCTAAATACCACAACAGCCACCTGCCATCATATATAATTATGAACTGTCTAAAGATTGAATAGATAATCACAAGAAGAATGAAAATTTAAAAACCAACCTGTCTAGGATGTGCAACAAACCAAACATGGCAAGCGTGATGTTGAGCAAACCGTTTGACCTTAGTAAGCATCTGGCTCACATATTCTGTTTCAGTTCTGTTACAAAAAAAACTCCAAACTTCATGTTAACCGTACAATAATAACAAAAGGACAAAAGCTAAATTTCGCAGTTCAGATAATTCTGCAGAGTGCAGGGCAGTCAGCAAAAGAAGTAAATGAAGTTTTTGGAAGTATGAGTGTGAGTATATCATCACACAAATAATGCTTCAGAAGACAACGTTGAATTTAACTAAGCTATCTAAGAACATGATAAAAACAAGCAAGTCGTGAAACAGAACTTCAAACAAGACAATCAAACAAATAAAAAGTATAATCTTACTACTTCCGGGAGTCAATCAATTCACTGGTCTCTTTCATGTTTTGGGTGGTTCTTGAATTGCAACGGAGTTATTCAATTGGATGTCAATTAGTAATCTATACAAGTTATTATTATATATAAAAATAATAACTAAAAAAAAGAGGTTAAACTAAGCACCTTGAATAGAAATTTTAATGAACAATGTTGAAACTGCCCCTTCGGAGCTACATAGTGAAAACATCAACAAACTTTGTCTCATTAAACGTGAGATAAAACACCGTGCTCAAGGGAAAAAAATTACAAAATATTTCTAAGAAGATAAGAGATCATAACTACCCAAAAAAAAATTACAGAGAAAGCGAAGCATTATCCCTGAGATCTAAGAAATTATGGTCATCAATCAGTTGTAGAAGTTGACAGGAGATATCATGCCTTATATTGCATCATCAAAGAACAAACATAATGATTACACTCACTGGTTTGGAGGCCGTTGATGATCAAGCTCATTATAAGGGTCAATTACCAGTCCAGAAACTCCATGTCTTAAAACTGCTGCTTTAGCAAGATCTAGGACCCAATTAATACTCGGGAGAGAGTCATTTTCACACCTAGTCCAGTGAACAAGAAAAAGAACACTTTAAAAAACAAACTAGAAGGTATATGGAAGGCAAAAGTGGAAGAAAAAAAACAAAAGTGAGATTTATCATGATTAAAATTGCATCAAAAACTTCATTTTGTACAAATGTCAGTTTTTAATGCGCTTGATTAATCAGACAATTGACTAATAAACATATAAGAGTATTTCCTTAAGGTGCCATCTTCATTGAAGAGCTTTTCTCAGGACCTTGAAATATCAAGTTTCCTCCTTTTGATCTTTAGTAACTTTTGCATCAAGAAAAGTTCTCCCATAGTCCCATCAATTAAAAATATTAAAAGAATTTTTTAAGCATGCGCAATGGGGAATTGGTATTTGGAACACATAAGAAAATCACTAGAGAAAAAACCACAACATCAATATCTGATTATGTTGGGGATATTTTCTTCAGCCATGTTGCATTCTGTAACAGATTAGAGAACTAATCATATTTATATACCAAACTAATAGTTGATATAATTAAATTTATCTCAACCAATTAGCTTAAACTTTTAGGTTAATAGGTGATTTGCATAATTCAACATAGAATCAGAACAGGAAGTCTTGAATTCAAATCTCTGTTGTGCTATGTTCCTCCCCATTTAAAATTAATTCCAGTTGTAGGACATTTCTAAAATTTCTAAGTCTATAAGTGAGGAAAATGTTAGTTGATATAATTAAATTTACCCCGACCTATTAGCTTAAACTTTTAGATTGATTGGTGATTTACATAATTCAACACAAACAATATTGTAGAATCAGAATATTTCATGGAAACTACCAAAACTCAATGAACCTTGTGGGTTACTTGTAGCAATTTTATTAAACAATGAAAAGGTTGTTTCCTATAAAAAAACAAATCGATTGTGCAAACTTAAAGACCATTCTTTACACAACTTGTGAAATATTATAATAAAAGGCACGTTGTATCAATCCTCAGCCAGTGCCAGTCAACACAGAAAGTACTATGAACCACGGTGTACAGCACCAGTAGTAATATATGAGTGATGAAAAATAAGCAACAAGATACTGCCAAGACTATTCCAAATACCTTATAAGAAAAAATGTATCTTGTAGCCATTGCTTGCCTTGCTCCAACTCGTCAACATTCATGCGTTCTACAGATCCACCGTAACTAGAGGCCACAAAAGAGGAAAGACAATGTTATTCAACATTATTGCAGAAATATCAAGGGAAGTAAAAGGCAAGATGGAGACCATCTTTTCTTTTTAACAAGAAACCATATTTTTCAGAAGCTGTTGCTGGAAGGTACAAGCTCTACAAATGAGTGAAAGAAAGAAATTAAAATCTCGACAAGGTGGAGACCTTGCTCCAAAACAGTTTTCAATTTTTATTTTCCAAATTGTTTTCAAGCATTATGGTTAGGTAGCTGGTAAAGTTTAAGATTGTTTCTATTCAAACCATCATTTGCAAATCACAAGAGTCATGATTTTAAAAATGTTCTACACAACATGTCCCTCGTGAAAACTGAAACAAAACAAGTGAAAGGTTTCACTGAACTTTTAATATAAAAAACAAAAATATGATTTGAATTATCTCTCAGATTATAAGACATACCGCGCAGCAAAAAAAGGCTTCTTGATGCGTTTCTCCATTAGTTTTCTTGCATGATCTCGAACCTGTTAACAATTTAAAATTTACTAAAACAATTTTAAATTGAAACATGGTAAAAGGAGTGAGAATCAACATCTCTCCATTTCCTTATTTATTAGTTGTATTTTTTCGTGTTACTCATGAGTGTCTGAACCAGCTTACGCATGTCTCAACTATTCTCGCGAGACATCCACCTTATTTTCCGACGAGAAAATTGTTAATCATGGGCAACTCAAAAGTCTCAACAACTCACCTTATTTTCCATAGAGCAGAGAACAAATTTCCAGCCAACACTTTCATTAAGATTGCATAACAGAGCATCGATAAACTCACTCTTGCCTGAATTAGGAATACCGGTGACAATAGTAAGCTCCCCAGGAACAACCTGTTCAAAAGAACAAGGGCTTTAGCCATGACAAATCTATCCAACAACGGGAAAGGATATACAAATAAAATACAGATACCTTCATTCATTTAGAGAACAAAGCCAGTAATTTACATAATTTGATAAAAAAAAATTAGCTCTATTAACTACCATATGCCTAATGCAACTGGAGTAATCTTGCTTTCACAGCAACATCATGCATAAGCTCAGAGCAGTTTCCAGTCAGATGGTTCAAAAAAACCCCAAACCAGAGAAATAAATAGCATCAAGGAATAAAGTCATAATCTAAAAAAAAGTTGAAATATCAGCACCAATATTAATTTTTTAAGATAGCTTAGAAACATTTACTTGATTGCACATATGAAAATGTATAATTTTAACCATCATCGGTTGGCCTAATGGCCAAGAAAGCTTTGGAAAACCTTCTTTCTTTATCTCAATGAAAACACTGTATTTTATTTTTTTAACAGTCTTGAGAAACGAAGAGGTGAATGATTCAATTCAAAACTGGTCACTTCTACAAATTTCCTTGACGAAATATAGTAGGGTTGAGAAGTTGTCTTGTACGAATGTCGAGGTGCATGTATAATGGTCCAAACACTCACAGGTACAAAAAAAAAATGTATAGATTTCTGGAACATGCAATTATAAACTTGTGGATTGCTTTCGGTCAATCAAGGGACTAGAAAGTAAGCGTTAATGTGCTGTCGAGTAAACTAAGGAGAAAACGAGAAAATCAATATCTCTTCTACAGTGATAGTACTCTCCTAGTAATTGAGGTGATCAGTTGCTTTGTCTTTACTTAACAGCATAGGTCTTATCTACCAATTGTTTGCTATTTCTGTTCCTTTATAAATACAACTATTCTCATTACCTGATAAAAGTGCTCTCAGTAGCTTAAATAAGAATCAATATTTTCAAATAAATAGTTTTCACTCACGTTGTACAGATCATTGAGAGCCTTCCATCCAGTCGAGACACCAAACTCATTTCCAAATCTCTTGTTATAGTATGCATCAATCTCATCGAAGTAATCTTTGAAATTAAATAATCCACGAATAGGATACAACTCAGCATTATCAACAACTTCCTTCAGGGCTTCAGGGCCCATATACATCAGAACCTAAAAACAATTTCAAAGAGAAAGATTAGATGCACTTTAGTGATCCCGTAAAATGCCAATCATTAATCAATCATATTAACAAATTGTAGCTTTTCTAGCTTTTAATGGCAGCCACTAGCATGGGAGACACTTACACTTTTGCAAGCCCCCTTTATCCCTCCCTACAGTCTTTTTTTTCTTTTTGAGGGAATTCTTTGGAAGCTTCTCGTGGGTGCAAAAAAACATCTCAACCTTCTTGAGGATCGTTAACTTCCAGACTAGGTTAACCTCCCAACCCAGTCTAAAAACTGTATATTTTCTTTTCTAATATCAATATTAGTAGCCTGCAACAAAATTCCCTCTTGTTTGTCACTTACAAAATAGGCCACGCTATAGCAAAGTAGGCCCGCTTCACTAGTTCTCCTTATTTTCCATTACTAATTCATGTTCATTTTTTTATGTTGGATAAGACACGAGAACTTTCATTCTTTGAATGGAAAGTTATAATGAGTTTCAGAAAACCATATAAAGGTTTACAAAAATGCTATACACAAGTGATGCTAAACTATAATCCTTGAAGGGAACTCTAGTGTGTGCCTATGTAATAGAATTGAATTAGAAATTACTAATTCATATTCATTTGGAAGTATGGAACTAGATTTCCTCACAAGGTACGACAAGTAACTAAGGTGTTTGGATGAGTAATCGCAAGAGGAGTTATTTTGAGTGATTAGAAAGAAGTGATTATTTTGAGAGATTTTGAAGGAGAGATTGTAGTAATAGCTCATTCGGTGGTTGTTTGAACAGTGATTATAAAAGCTGATTTATAATAGCGGCATAAAACTTTCAAACAAACAACCTCGGGTTTTTAGCATTCCTATCACATTAGTGTAATATATTATGGGTGAATGACATGTTGAATATTGGCTTTTCATGACTCAGATTGTTCTCAAAACGTCAAGACATTTCAACTTATTTCTTGGAAAACTTTCCCAAAGATGCTATAACTAGATGTGTTATTTTATAGAAGTTCCTATATACAAGGGAAATGTCATACTCCTAAATGTTTTGAACAATTGGTTCACCTAAATAAAAGTACTGATTAGGTTTATGACAAACCAAGAGACCAACCACTATTTTAGTTGAGTATCCCACCTCCAAAATAGACCTCAACTAGACTTCTCCCGGACTTCACCCAGATTTTATTTGTTAAGTTATTTGAATGATGCTATTAGTAACAGAAAGTAAGCGAACGAACTTCCCAGAAATATCTACACTATTTCCCACAAGTCTAACAGAGGAAACATAGAAAAATTAAAAAGGTTAAACCTATAAACTGAAAATAAATAAAGGTTGCAGTTGCAACAATGATAATAGATCTATAATTCCAACCTCATTTGCATCTTTGAAATGGTCAACTTCATTTTTTTGTGGCCATTTGACCCTCCAACATCTAGGAGTGCAAAAGTAAAAATGTGTTACTAACCAAACTATTTCACATCGGTTGCAATAAAATAATGGTTGGATAGAAAAAAAAAAACAAAAAAAACAAAGATAACCTTTCCCTTCCGACTCGGCGTGCAATCTCCTCCGCTAAAGCTTGACCAGGAGGATCCCCGTCAGTAGCAAGTATAATGCGTGATGCCTATCAAGTTCAATAACACTAAAATTAGACAGCTTCTGTTGCCCTACGATGAGTTTAACTTTAAACTGAAAGGAGCGGGCCTATATCTACCTACCTTACTCAAGTAATCTTTGCAGTTCCATAGATACTGATACTTTGTATCCTAGCTTCACAAGAAAAGTGAATATGCATTTTAAAAGACTAAAATAAATTAACATGAAATATACATTTTAATCAGACGAAAATAAATGAACATCAATTAATCAATAAGCAGTAATATTTCTTTTTTTTTTATATTGTTATGTCAATGTTAGCTTTGTGAATATTTTCATATGAAACTTAGTGCAAATAATGAAATATTACAAAATAATTGGAACCAAAGTAGTTGAATTATGATAAACCACCAATCAACCCAAAAGCTTAAGCTAGTTGGTTGGGGTAAATTTATCAGCCAACACTCTCCCTCACTTGTGGATTTAGAAATTTGAGAAATTCTTACAAATGGAATTCAACTTTAATTAGGGAGGAAACGACTTGGCAGAGACTCTAACTCAAGACCTATTGCTCTGAAACCGTGTTGAATTATGTTAAACCACCAATCAATCCAAAACTTAAGCTCATGGGTTCGGATAAATTTAATTATATCAACAAACAAAATTTTTAGGCCAAAGAGAAGAACGATAAGAAATTTATGTGTATTACCCACAATAATTTTTCATCTTTAACACACCAAGATAGACCTCCTCAAACTATTTTAAAGAGTGATGTTGTGCCATTTAACAAAATAATACGATGATGAATAAACACACAACATTACCCCCCACAACTTTGAAATGGGCTAAAGAGCTAGACTGGGCGTGGCGGTATAATTAACACCCTTGAAGAATTTTTCCTTTTTGGCTCCTTTGTTTGGTATCAGCACAAATGATTACATAGCCTGTTTCTTTTTGTACTATAATTAATCGTGATGCTATTCAGTTTATAAAAATTTTTAAAATAAAAATAAATAAATAAATAAATGTACAAAGTACCCTTAAACAATGAGGTTGGTAACAATTACACCCATAAACTTTAAATTTGATTAATTATCTCCCAAAAGTTTGTTGAATGCTACCAAAAGCCAGTTAAATTTGATTAATGTAGGGCAGGAGAGGGGGACCAGCAACTCTCCCACTATATCGATGCTGGTTCCTCCCTCCCTTCTCTCATCCAACCGCTCATCTCCTACAAAAATACAAAGGGGCATACATAAAAAAAAAACCCAAGCAAACAGAAGAGACCCCTAAAAAAATGATCCACACATAAGGGTAATTACAAAATAAAAATTAGTAATTGAGTTCCAATTGTCCAAAGAGAAATGTAGAATTGAATGAGAGCCCTAACATCAGCAGAATATAGCATACATCCTTGCTTTTCATGATAGGGTAGAAGCAAACAACTCTCTGATTATGTTTTTACAGTACAAGAACAAAAACCTCAAAGACCAACTCCACACCTCTAAAGTCATTTTGAATCCTAAAAGAGATGGTTTAAATCCTCATTTTCCCTCTTGCATAAAAGATAGCATGTCGAGCCCACAATGGAAGAAGTCTGCCTCATCACCCAATCTAAAATATTAACGACACCATGTATAACCTATAAGGTAAGAAACTTAACACTCTTCATCCACTTTCCCCAAAGAGGAAAAGGCTGAGACTTCCAACAGAGCAGAAGAACAAGATAACAGACACCGAAAATTTGATGGGTTAAAAGTTTAGCAATGCACATCTTCACATCTTGTAGCACAGCAAAACTATTCACAAGGTCAATTCGAGCCACGACATCCAGCACCTCCCTATCGGACAAGGGACCAGTGTCTCAACAAGATAAAAGAAGAAGACCTGGGTGATCCAAAACACCAGCTACAAAATGATGTTTCCTACTGGATAAATGAAACGACTAAGGGAATCTTGAACGAAAAGGTTCTCATCCAAGTACTCTCCCCCCCCCCCCCCTCCCACTAGAAACAAACCTCAAAAAAGAAGATAATCCACAGTAATTCTTTCCAAAAGTTCATAAATACACCTTGGCCCTTGCCTACAGCCCACCCAAAAGGAGAACATTATAACCATTTTGCGAATAGGGCTCTATAACCAGTTCTCAAGTTACGCACCCCAGATCCCATGATTCAACTCTTTAGAAACTTCCTCCCATACGTAGAACCTCCACATAAACATGTATTGGTATAAATCTAAACACCCCCTCATCAAGTTACATCACGACTTTTATACCTTGTGATCAATCTAAACACCCCTTTCATGACTAAAACTTTTGTTCTTTACTCTCCAATTGGAAATTCTCAACAAAAAAATAATAATAATAATAACGTATAAAAGTTTGCAGAATGATGTAACTTGATGAGACTGCGAGAGAGCATGAAAAGAAACTAAATTAATTGAGGTTAGAAAACCAGATGTCTACAGAGCAAAGACAGCTTGTTAATGAGTATTGAATTCCAGAGATGAATAAAGTGAAGTGTGAATGAGGAAAAGGATGTCAAATCTTAGTTATAAAAATATATGTACATAAATCTGATGACTAAAATTAACAGTTAAAAAAATTCAAGTTCCATTAATCAAAGAGGGAAAAGGAAAGCCCCTCGAAGATTAACCTGATCTGTAGAAGGTACGTCCTTTTTGGAAACAGATGCTGGTGCACCATCTGGAACACTCACGCAATTATGAATACCAGCTTCTGCCATTGAAAGCTTGTCTACCTCTCCTTCAACCTATATTGTAAAGGAAGATGATGAGTAATCGGTCTAAGTGGAGTGATATTTTCTGAGCCAAATAAATCATACTATGATGATATCACTTGCGCAATCTATATCATCCAATCCATAAAATATTTTCTCAGTATTTGCCTCCTGAAATAAAGGAATGGTAGACAATCAGATGCTGATGAAATATACAAAATTTGTACAAATATAATTATTCTGTAAGAAATTCACAAGTAAAGCAGACATTACATTTTTCTACTGGGAAGAAGGGAAAATCAAAATGCATTTAAGATTAATTCAATGGTTGAATTTACTCTAAGCTAATATTTTAAGCGCTTAGGACAAGTAAAAAATTATCATAGGGTATTGTTTACAAGTTAAAACAAGAACCTGCCAGAACTTTTTGTTGACATCGCGATACTTGCAACTAATCAATGCTCCACGTCTATAATATGTAAAAGCAATAGCAATCTGCCAAAACAAGTGTCTAAGAAGTTAGAAGGGCTAATCACGGTCGATTTTTAATCCAGTAACCAGATTAAAAAAAAATCGGTAAGCTGTCAAGCTTTCATCGAGAATAATAAAAGAATACAAGACAAAAATAATCCAAACATAAAAAGAGTCCAACTAAAACAAAAACATTAGTTTGGACAAGGGCATTCCTCAATAATTTGAAGTCCAAATAGAAATATGGACCCAAATAATAGCTCACACATCTTCCTTAGTTCTCTCAACCCCACCAAAATAGACATTTCCACTGTCATAGACAGTTTTATTTTTATAATAAAACCGCCAGTTTTAATATCCTGGTAGAAATTTTGTATTGTAACGAAAATTCACTAAGATGATGAGAAAGTCCACCGCAAAATATTAAATAGGTCAAACCCTATAATTTTAAAGGCTTAACAATTCACACCCCCCCCCCCCTTAACCACCAAAAATCCATCACCGTAAAATTGTCATACATTCAAAACATGAATCCAAAAAGCCAGATTAGAGAAGCAAACTTGCTCAGCATCTACCTGATTATTGGTTCTTTTCTGCATAACTGAATTTCTTAACAATGTATTCTTGGATATCAGTCGCTCGGCAAAATATGCAACCAGCTGAAACAAGAAGAATGATTATATTCTCTATGAACATATATAACAACCACATGTTATTGATAAACATATACCAAAAAACTATTTTGTATTAATGATTAGTTTACAAAATTATATTAAATCCTTCAAAAAAAAATTCATTTGTTTTAAGAACATATTTTAGAAAATTGAATAATTTCATATTAGTTAGATAACTCAACTCATTACTCCAAACTTTTCAAGAAAATCTCTGAACATGATATTATTCCATTTTAAATTGTTATTAAAAATCTTATTGAAATTTTGGACTAATTTGTTAACTTCATCTTTTTTATTAACAAAAAAGTTCAAATAAAAATAAGTATTCCTAATCTAATAAAATGTAGGATTACAATAAAGGATAAACAATTGAAGGGCGCCTATAAATAGCAAATTTAGAAACTACACAATAACTTGCATACATGCTTAAACCAATAGCAGATTAGCAGTTGTAGTTATTATCATCAAAATGAAGAAAAATGTAAATCTCAACCACCTCGTCACACAGCGGTTCAAGTTGTAGACTCTCTACTGAAATTTTCCGTTTGGTCTGGTTAAGTGTGACCTGTCCTGAACTTCGAGATGAATACTGAGCATCAGCAAAGGCCTGCCATCATAAGCCATGCTAAGCCAAAATCCTAAGCATTAATAAGAACCAATTTGAATTGATATATACTTTTTTCCATTTTTATAAGACACATTCCTCAACTATTGAAGAAAGAATACATGACAGATATTGCATCCTGTGAAAAGCAATAATTGCAACTTCTCAAAATCAACCAACCCTATGTGCGATGACACTTTTTAAAGATTCAGAATGAACCTCAAAAAGAACAAAATAAATTGAATTGTGAGTATACCATAGTGCGGCCTTTCCAACCACATTTTGCACGAAAGCACATCCAAACAGCACCTTCCCTGATCATTTGAAAGAAAAATTAGAAACCTACAAAACTAAAAATAAAAGAAACAGTTGCAGAATATGTGCGTGTCAATGGAATTGAAGGATAAATCCAAGGGGTGGAAAGGATATCCAGCCACTTCTGTACATAGAAAATTAATAATTTCTTTGAGAAAAAGATAAGGGTAAGATTAAGAAGTCAGATTAAGGTTAGTCTGGTTAGGGCGGACAAACTATGAGTTCAGGTCCTATCAACGTGTCTCCCATGCAATGTATATAAAGAAAAACAGAGTTACAGAATTTGAAAACAATAATAAAAGTAAATTGTTTTTCATGACAACAAAGAAGATAGATTGAAAGGTGGATAAGTAAGAGATATAATCCTAACGGATTGTTTTGTGAAAAACGAGCAGCCCACCATGACACGCACACACAGACCAAAAAAACTCCCCACAAATTTGTAATGCTGAAAAAGAATTTTGCAAGGAATATGCATGCCAATTCAATTGAAGAATTAAAAGTCCAAAAGTGATGGACAAGGACCTCGACTGCTTTTTTAAGTAAGAAAGATATTAGAATAGGGACTGGAGCTAGTGTTAGTGGCAGACTACAAGTCGACAACCTATCAAGTGTTCTGGATACATGTATTTAGAAACAATTAATTTTAAAAATTATTCAGTAAACAAAAATCTGTGAAAGGTCGCAAAAACAATTTGAATGATGAAGAAGATACAGTCACTCATAACACACACACACAAAATACTATCAGTATAACAACTAAAATGATTCTCGGAAAAACTCAAGAAAAAAAGCATAAACTCTTACCAATTTTCTGAGATAAATAGGGAGAATGAACGTTCCTCTGATTCACCACCTTTGCACTGGCACAAATTTTCCATAGAATTAATCAGGGCATAAGCATAACATTATAAAAAAATAATAAAAATAAATAAATAAAACCAAATTATTTTTTAAATATGCCCCTAGGTTGCCTTTTGTTTTTTCACCCATATCTTCGGGTTTCTTATCAATAATTCAATATATATATATATATATATTGTATATATATATATATATATGTATATGTGTATATATATATATTTATATATGTATATGTATATATATATGTGTATATATATATGTATATGTGTATATATATATGTATATGTGTATATATATGTATAGATAGATAGATTGAGGCTGAAAGCTGTGTTCATTTCAGTTCTACAAATTGGATTTTATTTCTTCAAAACAGAGTACAATGTGCATAGAAAATGATATTGAGAAAGGGGGATTATTAATTTGTAGCAAAAAAAAAAAGAAAACAAGTCTTCAAATATAGCAAAAACAGATTCAATCACGTTAAATTAATAGCCATAAAATTGATAGGTTTCAATCAAGTGAAACTTTAAATTGATGGCTTCAATCAAGTTCAATATTTCATATTTTGCTTATGAAATATTTTTAAAAAGTTGCAATAATTAAATAGGAATGCTAGAATTTACTATCAACAAAAAAAAAAAAATTTTTTTTTTTTAAAATGATGTTAGAAACACAATACCATGGGACAAAGCAAGTGGTTCGTCTGCCCTGGAGCACAAGATTCAGTGTCAATATCAAGTTCCTCCAATTTTTGTTTTAGAACTTTCATATTAGTCGAGCTTAAAGCCTCGTCCAGTGAATTCTCCAAAAAGGCTGCATGAAGAAAAGAAGCAAACATCATTGAAAACAAATAAAACAAAACACGAAGTCCTCTCCTAACCTCATATTACATTACCAGCAAACCACTTTTCTGTTTAAAAAACGTGCATCATCTTCTATATTTCATCTCAACCCAATAAAGTAAAAAAGAATAACCACCCAGCCAAGAAACATGAATATTAAAAATAAAAAATAAAAAAAATAAATAAGCACTTACGCAATGATTTCGTAAGAGGAGATAAGTTGAATCCTTGATGACCCTACTTATTAATTAAATAACTACCGATTTTCTGGACACGAAAATGTTGAACCTCAAATGTTGTAGGTTCATGCTCTATGTAACCATGACAACAGTTTAAACCCTAAACCCTAAGCTGATCAGTACAGATATCAAAAAAAAAAAAACATCATCATAAACCTGAGTAGACTTCAAAAGCTATAAACGGCTATAACAGAAGTACCTGGAGGTCTGGGAATATTAGCATGGGAAGTAAACGAAGAAACCCCATTAGGTTTCACGGAGAAGGGTTTGCCATGGGACGATGGCTGTACAGAAAATGAACCACGGTGAAGAGGATTGCTACGAAACAAGAAATACCTTTCCGAAGAAGAAGAAGAGAGATGTGGGAGGAATGCCAGAGAAGTGAACTTGCAAAAAGGAATGGAACCCATTTGATAAAATGAGGAGGAAAGGGAAGAAAGCTTGGAGAAGGGGCAATAGAGAGAGTGATTGTGATGAAGAAAACGCATGTCTGGCTTGGTGGCGGCGGGCTAGGGCATTCAATCTCTCAAATGGCTATGGCTTCCGTTTCCATGAGCTCCTCGGCTCTACAGAGTTAACATAGTAGATTGAAGCAGGGGGATTGAAGTTTACGTTGCAGATGAACGGAAAAGGTGTGAGAATTGAGAACAGTAGAGCTTTGGCAGCAGAGGCTCTTCAGTTTCGCGCGCTGTGAAATTCCAGCTTTCTGCTTCCAAATGCAAAACCTGCAACACAAGGATGAACCTTTTTTGCTCAAATGGCGGAGTTATATTTGGCGAAATATAAATTTGTGTAAATATTTTCAAGATAATTGGATTTCAGTCTAATTTTAGTTTTTTTTAATTATTATTATTAAAATATCATTTTAGTGTATATATTCTCTAATTTTATTTGATTTTGGTCCTATCATTTTATAAGTTTAAATTTATTTTTCTAGACTTTTAATATAAAAGTTTATGATTTTTTTTCTTTAATTGTGATTTGTTATTAATTAAGTTTTATAAATGTCGGGATAAAAAAAGAAATGTTAGTTTTGGTGCTATTTTTATTTTTATTCAATTTATTTATCTCCCATGTTATTTAATCTTCAATATTGATGTTACATTCAAGTTTCAATAAATGTATGTAAAGGAAAAATATGAAAAATTATAAATTTATTTTCATAGTAGTGAGTAAACCAACCGGTAATCTTATGAAACAATTTTTTTAATAAAGCAACTCACGTTATAAAAATATAATGTTCAGTAAAAATATAAAATTTATAAACAAACGGTTAAAAGTCATTGATTTTTCTTATACTTAAATGCTTTTTAATTAATTTTCTTAAAACTACTTATTTTGTAAGGAGATAAAACCATGTATTTGACGATTTGCCATAAATTTTTATTTTATGTGCATCAAGGCCAATGCCATTTTTTTTTTATTGAAACAAAAAAAATGTTGTTACGAAATGGTGTCGCACATACCTTAAAAATGGCTAATTTATTTAGTTATGAGGAGGCAAGTATTCCTTGTTATAATCAGATAGTTTCAAACAGACCAAGTCAAACTATATTTTTTTTATACATATATTTAATCTAAACGAAAAACTTACAATCTACCAAACAATACATCACTGATGCACCTCTCTAAATCATTCAAAATTGCTAACTACTAGTTATAATCAAGGTTCGTGAAAGCTATCGAAGTCCTCTCATCTGCAATGTTAGAAGGGAAAATGTCAAAAAACAATTATCCAGAAAAAAAGAAACGATAATAGTCAAATGGAGAAGAAGAAGAAAGAAAGTATATATGAAGCTTTTATAACTTTAAAAAGTGCATAAACCATTTTTTCCAAATAAAAGGCAAGAAGTTTGAAATCTTAAAAAAGTAGAACCATCAAAATCCATCTCAAATTCAAATGTAATATACAATATCATAAAAGAAGCCAAAACACTTTAATATACATGTTTAATTTATGCCATTCAATGAAACTAAGCGGTAACAAAAAAAAAAAAATATATATACATATATATATAATGTAAACAAATATGTGGATACAAACCTTTTTATATTTGCCTTGAATTAGAGAGTTAATACAACTTGGCACCTTGAATTGCTTTCTTCAAAGCATCTG
Source organism: Cyclanthera cordifolia (assembly GCA_037832605.1). Taxonomy (NCBI): domain Eukaryota; kingdom Viridiplantae; phylum Streptophyta; class Magnoliopsida; order Cucurbitales; family Cucurbitaceae; genus Cyclanthera; species Cyclanthera cordifolia. The sequence goes on along the minus strand of JBBMEG010000005.1, from coordinate 5,164,358 downwards.
GCCCCAAGTGCATCAGAATCTATTTGCAATAGAACATCCAAAAACAAAAGAAGCTTATAATTAACATTGAATTAATGAATGAAAATAGTAAAATTATTGTAGGTTTATATAGTTTAATTTATTACGATCCATCAACTTCAGAGTGATAATTTAACATGGTTCAATACGTAGCAACAAAATCCATTCAACTCAAACAGTGGAAAGCCCATTAAATATCTCACATTGAAAAAAATAAGAATATCTTACGACATTTATAAATGAAGTGAACTACTTTTGTTATTGCCAATTAATTTTCAGATAAAATCTCATACTACCTAATAGTTATAAAGATAATGTCTAAGGTGAACGTTTTTGTTATCGACGATAGAGGATGTTTTTGTTTATAGACACAATCACTGATTCGATTTTTAGACAAAGAACTTAGGTTAGATTCTACGAACAAATGTAAGCAGACTAGGAGGATAAAATAATACCTACTCATCTATAAAATTTAATTTAATGAATTGATTAGTGGTGTAAGGAAAATTGGACAATTTACATCCATGTATCTTGGAACAAAAAGTTAGAGATTCTAATCCTAGCCCCACATCATTTAGCTAAAAAAACATGTAGTAATTTTCGAAGGAAGAAGGTGTAACCTCATTGGCATCTTTAAAACGGTAGAATTCATCTTTATATGGCCAATCTACCCGCCAACATCTGTTGATCCATAAAATAAAGGTCATTTTATTTTGTTATTAGGAAAAAAATTTAAGAATTTATGAAAGAGCATAGAAGTTTGATATAGGTTAGAAATAAGTTAACAGTTGAGTTGAAACCTGTGTTTTCCGAGGCGGCGAGCTAACTCTTCTGCCAAAGCCTGCCCTGGTTCATCACTATCAGTAGCCAAGATAATGCGGGAAACCTTGTAGGGTTAACATTTTTTTTGTTAGTATTTCAAACTAACAAGACGTTTTTAAGAAGTAAATAACAATATGACAGAGTATAGATAAACAAGCATATTTTTAATATTAAAAAGAAACAGCAAAATGGTTATCGAACCCGTGGTTCAAAAGTGATCTTAACAATTTCAAAATAACTTCCAAACATTCTCTCAGACAGTGTTATTTACCTTATCCAAGTAATCTTTGCATCTCCATAAATACTGGTATGCAGTATCCTGATTTCATCACACCAAAATATGCATAGAAAACAAAGTGAAAGTAAGCTAAACAGTTTTGAGGCGTAAATACTGTTAAACACTACAACTTTACTCAAGAACAATGAATTTGTAAAAATTATATGGTCATTAGAGTAAATCTAATAGTCAAAAGTTTTGACTCTTATCTAACAATTTCTGCAGACGTCATCTATTTTCATAGGACAACTGTTTCACCTCTGCTATATTTACTTACGCCATTAAAGCCTATGGGATATTTAATTTTGCATTGGTAGTCATGATCTCATTTTCGCTAATTCTTTGATTGTTGACATGAATTTTAACGACCACACACACGATAGTTAAAAAAGCTAAAAGTTAGAAATGGTTATTTTGGTCTTTGGAGTTCTCAATCTAAAATCTATTCCAATCTTTCCTATATTGAATAGTATAATAAATTCTACTAGAGTCCTTCATATAATTTACTTAGAATTTTTTTGGTGGTTCTTTGGTTGGTTTCTAGTTGAAAAGGGGTGCAAGGCATTTCTTATGTAATGCTTTAGCTTATAAGGTATGTTCATGAGTTATTTTACCATCGCGAAAATCACTTTTGTCATGCCCAAAATTATTAAGAGAATATGACAAAAGTGATTTCGATTAAATATCTCCGTCCTTAATGACTTTGTTGATCAACTAAAAGTCTAGTTTAGATAGCTTAACTCGCAGCAAAACTAAGACGGTTAGAGATGGTGCAAAGCAAAAGGTTTTTGGTTAATCTAAGGTGACCACCTCCTTATGAATTAATTTTTTTACAGTTTTTCTTGACAACCTAATATTGTAGACACATGTTAGGTAGTTTGTCCCCTAAAAATAGTTGAAGTGCGTGGAAGCTGGCTCAGACAATCACAGATATATAAAAAAAAATAATGATAAAAATAAAAAATGCGGTAAAGCACTCAAGACAGGTATTTGTATAACATAGAACCTTCTCAATTGATGGCACTTCATCAGTTGAAACCTTGTTTGGGGCACCACCAGGAACACTAATACAATTGAGAAAGCCAGCTTCTTCTATTGAAAGCTTATCCATCTCACCTTCAACCTTAAACGACACACAATATAATCAAACATGAACGGAATAAGAGAATAAGATCTCGCATAGAACCATAAGAGACAAGGTATTGAAAATTACAATGATGAGTTCCTCTGCATCATTAATGTCATCAATCCCATACAATAACTTTTCTGTACCCCTCTCCTGAATATGGACATCGGATAGCAGATTAGACTCTCTGTAAAGGATCTGCTCGATGTCTAAATGTTTGGAAATGAAGCAGGCAACAGATAAAAAAGTATGCTTAGCGAGCATCAGCAAAGCTTGTTGCAACAGTAGTGCATACGACAGAAACAATAAAAAATAACAAGCTGAAGAACAAAGATGAGGATGCCAAAACTTATTTACAATTTCTCAAATAAGTCTGATGGAAGAAGGATTGACTAAGTACCTGCCAAAATCTCTTATTTATGGTTCTGTACTTGCAGCCAACTAGCTGCCCATTTTGTCTATATGTAAATGCAATAGCAGCCTACATTGACCTTAAAAACTGTTACAAATTGAAGATACAATAATCATCGGCAATAAACTAAATTGTGAACCATTCTATAATCATGGGCCCCAAGAGAGAAAATATCATTAGCTTTGGTCATATTTCAGTGAAAACAATATGTGCCAACGATAACATTCCAATTGAAAAATATCAATCAATTCAAGATAGTTTCGACGTTATATCTTCTTCTATCAAAATGTCAAAAACTAGTTCAAAGCATTTTTTTAACTTAAAAAAGAAGATTATTGAGTGGAAACTAACATATTAAAATGTGAGTTTCTTAACATTTCATGAGCACAAATGCAGTCAGTATTGCAACCACAAAGTACAAGACGAAAAATAGGAATTTCAGGTACCTGACGACCAACTATTTGCATAACAACATTCCTTTCTAGAGTTTCCTGGGATATCATTCTCTTGCTGAAGTAAGAGATCAGCTGAAAAGGAAATATCAAAGCACTTAGCTCGAATTAAAATATAATTATTCATTGTAGCCGGCAGGACTCTCCTAGCAATCAAAACTAAGAGCTAAATCAATCTCTAGCTAGAACCAATAACTTGTGTTTCTGTCAAAAGATTGCATCAGTTTACATTACATATTGAACCAATACTTAGGTTCATTTTTCTACGAATGTCTTATTCATGGAAAAACAATGAAATTTGAAGTACCTCATCCCCAAGAGGCTCTAAAATCATACTCTCCTTTGCAGTTCGTCCAAACAACTTTACTGTTCTGTTGAATTCGTTAAATGCCAATCTTCCATCTGGAAATATCTAAACCAAACAATCATTTGGCTAAGCAAATCTAATGTGTTAATATCTAGATAAGAGATGAAAGCGAACACTGTGAGTACACGTTAAATGACGTACCCGGCCTGCCCAACCACAATCAGACTGGAAACACCTCCACATTGCAAAATCTCTATGTTCCCAATAACAGAATATATTTAATACTCTCAATCAATCTTCATAAAATCAAGGGAATAAACAGAAACCAGAATACCAACATCAAGTACTTACCCAGTTGGAATAACATGAAGGGATAAACTCCTCTCCATTAAACGCCCACCCTTGCACTGTTCAACAAATAAAACTACTTCACAAAATGGTTCCCATTCTTTAAGAAGAAATCTAATTCAGTAGATAATAATTCAACAATTATGCTTACTTGGCTCCTAAAAGTTTAAACTAAATTTGTTTTTCCTACCATTGTGGGGAAACTAAGAGGGATTGAGTATAGTCCATACTGTCCACCTATATAGAAATTAATTTCTTAGTTCTTACGAGTTTCATTCACAACCAAATGTAGTAATATTAGAGGGTTGTACAACCAAATTAGCCAAAGTACACGTATGGATATATAAAACCAAAAACAAACCCTAGAACTATGTCTATTCAGCCCTGGTACTTCAAAATGGTATCTTACAGATCCCTAGTTTTAAATTGCAGATCTAATACGTCTATGATGTTAATATATCGTATATGTGAAGGCATAACAATTGAACTTATAAACTTGAAGTGTAGAGATATGTTAGATACAAAACTAAGAGTTGGAAATTATCATAAACATTTTAAATCACGTGAATTAAATAGAAACAACCCCACGGAAAGTTTCTTTAAACATAGAAATTAAATAGACAAAATTGTAAACGTTCTACGAGGAAACTTACAATCTAACGAGAAACAAAACGACAATCCAAATCAAAAGATGGGTTGCGATTATCTTGCATACAATCCACAAAAAGGAAAAAGTAGAGGAGCAGATAACCTTGGGACAGAACAGGCAATAGTATTTTCCAGGAGTACATTGTTCATCGCAAACGATTCCGATGAGACCCATCTTCTCCGTTAGAACCTTCACTTTAGGGTTTCCCAAAACATTAACCCCAATATCCGAAAACGAAGGAAAAGGGGCGGTTCTAAGGGGCTCGAAAGAAATAAGTACCTGGTGGTGGCGACGGCGAAGGCGACGACGGAGCATGAGAAACGGCGCATGATGATGTTGTTGTGCAGAATCGAAGGGAGTGGGAAGAGAAAAATAAATTATTAAGGGGATGAGAAAGAAGGGCATAGCGACGAATGAAGTTGAAATGGAAAGCGGTGTTTCTAGCCATTAGAATCCGTTTGATCGGGAAACCGTGGAGAGTTCGATGAAATGGACACCAAAGTCGAAAAAGCCTTATCTTCTTCGCTGAGCAGAGTTTCTTTTCTCTCTGTTTCGTGTAATTAGTTATTACAGTTGAACAAGTAATTGAGAGTGTGTTTTTAGAATAATGAAAGAGTGTTCAGACGTGAAAAAGTTATTACTGTTGCTCCTGATTGGTAATGTTGGTGGGGAATCCAATTCAACGCAACTATGACAATATCCATTTTGAAAATCGGTATTTATAATTTATTTTTTTAATTTATACTATAAAAAAGTTGCTATTGGAAAATTAATTCTTTATAAAAGTTACTTATAATTTGATGAATACCGGACAATCCATTTTATAATCATTTCTTTTTTTGTTTATAATTTTTTTAATTTAGATCTACACTATTACTTCACTATATAATATTCATGACTTTGATATTTACGTTTTACTTGTGTTTTAAAATCAAACCCAAAATTTGAAAGTAAAAAAAAACTTCTTTCAAATACTTATTTTGGTTTATGAAATTTCATTAGAATTTTATATACTATATGAGACATATGTAGATAATGAAGGTAAATACATACTTACATTTTAGAAACAAAAAACGAAAAGCAAAATGATTTTCATACGGGGGCTTAATGATTTGATCTAGAGTTTTATTAATAAGTAAGATTGATTGTTTAGTATCGAATACAAACAAGGGTGGTCTTGAACACAAGTTGTTTACCAATTTTCTCATATAAAAAACAAGCATCGAGATAAACCATTTAGTCTATAGTTTGGATTAAGTTTATTTCTTCTCTGGTTCAAACACTTAAAAAGGGAAGGGAATTGCACAAACAATCCATTAGCCACGAGCTATGAAAATGCTTGTCAATAATGTCTTGATTTCATTATTCGGTGGTAATCTACATTTTGATAGCCATTATATTTTTCCATCCAAATGTTGAGATTCAAAAATTGGTTAGTGTACATAAAGAACACATGTATTGTTTTTGTTAGTTGTGTTTGTTTCTTATTGGTTAGTTGGGTGAGTGTCAACAAATGTTGATCATATTGACTTAGGGCATGTTTCTAGCCTATTTGCTTTGTTTAGTTTATGGGTTATTTTGTAGCTTAATTTTTTGCCAAAAATAGATGAAAATGTTATTTATTTGTTTATTTATTTTTGGTTAGTTATGTTAGATTTATACACTTGGACAATTTGTAGTTATATTTTGAAGGTAGTATTAATAATCTAATCACCCTTCCACTCAAAAACTTTTAATCAATGATTGATTTTGTTTAACACCAAAATAACTAAATTAAGCCTATTTATAGTAAAAAAAATGTAAATTATATAATTAAACAAAGGCATATTATAATTAAAAAAGAAAAATAAATATTTGTTATATTGTGTTAAACTAAAAATACGACTATTTTATTACACTAAAAAACTATTTATAGAAATGTCAAAAAAATATTTATAGCAGTAAAATATAATTAACACAGTGATATAGAAACCCCTAATTATTATAAACAACTATTTTATTACACTAGAAACTACTTATAGAAGATACTAAAAAAAAAAAAACTATTTATAGAACTAAAAAAATAATTAAATAATGATATCATATAATTAAAACAAAATAAAAACCCCATATTTATTATACTATATATTAACTAAAAAAACACTAATAAACGAAAAAAAAATTATACTACACTATTTAATAAAATTATTGATAATAATAAAACATAAAATATATATGTAGAGCTAAATTAAATTAAATAATATTTTTTTTTAATTTAGGATTTTTTTTTTTTTGGTAATTAAAAGTGGGAATGAGCCGCCAAAGCGAATTCATCTCTCTTCTCCGTTGCCACCAAAAGTAACTGTTTTTTCAGATCATAAAAAACCCTAATCCTACGATTAACTAACAACAAAAATTCACAGTAGAGAGAGAAAATCGTGGGTTAAGAAGTTGGGGGTTTCATGGAGATTAATTAGCCACTAATTACCCTTCTCTCTATAACTGATTCCTTATTAATCTCTCTTATCTCTCTCTTATAATCCAAAACACACACTCTAAACTTCTAACCATCTCTCTGTTTCAAAGTTAGTTTCTTCTTCTCCGATTCCTCTGTTCCTTTTCCTATTCTTTTCCACCTCTTCAATGGCGGCTCTCACATTTTACAATTCTCTTTACTCTGACTCTTCTTTAATCAACCCCCAATTCCAGTCTTTCTCCCCTGACCTCTTTTATCTCCCTCCACCGCAGCTCGTCCCAGACCCTGCTTTCGATTACCTCCCTGCAGCAATTGACGACTCTGTTTTTTTCCCGAATGTCACTCCATTCTTCGATGGCTCCTCGTCCTATTTCTTTCCCGATGTCTGCCCGTACTTCGCCGATCCAATTGCTGAAGAATTTGCTCCCGTCTCGGCTGAGTTCTTCCCTTTTGATGAATTTCAGCTGCATTGCCCCAAACGCCAGAGGGTTGTGCTGGAGCAGAGTTTTTGCGGCGGCTGCGGTAGCGGAGGCAGCAATGTGGGTGGTGGAGGAGGCTACTTGCCTCCGCCGGAGATGTATTCGGGTCTGTGGGATGGAAGAATGGACAATGCTGAAATGATGAACAATGGTAGTTGCTCGAAAACTAAACCGTCGGCTTCCCCGAGTAACAACTTATCAGCGCAGACGATTGCAGCCCGGGAACGGCGGAGGAAAATCACGGCAAAGACGCAGGAGCTAGGAGAGCTGGTTCCAGGCGGTAGCAAGATGAACACTGCTGAAATGTTGAATTCTGCTTTTAAATATGTCAAATTCTTGCAAGCCCAAGTCGCTATTCTACAATTCAAGCAAGACACAGAGCAAAAAACAGAGCAAGAACAACAAGAAACAGAGAACCTTCAGATTCTTGAATCTTCAACGATCCAAGAGAAATTATACTCAGAAGAACAGTGTTTAGTTCCAAAAGGGTTCGTTCAAGATCTTACCAATTTTCCAGAGATTCAATCCCATCCGTCCATTTTCAACTCCATCAATGAGATACTTCAAAAGAGCAGCTAGAAAATAAAAAGTAGACACTGATCAAATGTAGAAGTAGCTTGTTCATCATTTAATTTTGTTCTTTTTTGTTGTAGTTGTTGTAGCTAATATAAGTCTTAACCATACAGTTTAGTTTAGAGTTTAGTCTCGATCAGATGCTAACCTCATGATGATCATTAACTGTTCTTTGTACAACTTCTTCATTTGATAATTAAATGAAACCCCTTTTCATTTTTCTCTGTTTCACTAGAAAATATCCAACTTTCGATATATATATATATATATATATAATGAAAAAGAAACCTTTTAAATGACTGGCAACAATTTTTCTTTAAAATCAAACAGACAAACACAACACAAAAATAAAACAGAAACTTCGTAAATATTAAGGTTGTTGTAATATGAGTCTATATAATATCTAAAAAAATGGTTTTTTTTTTTTTAATAATCCCAACTGTTTTTTTTTTTCTATTTTTCTCCTAAATAACGGCCATAAACCGTCAAAACCTTCGGAGAACAGTTACAAAAACATTCCACAAATTTTAATGTCACTTATCAAATTTCCCAAGAACTTAATCTTAAAATATCAGAATTATCAATGGCGGCCATGTCTGCAAATTTCATCTTGTTTCTCTTGACAATGTTAACTTGTTCTTTCTATCAGTTAAGATCTAAATAGCTTACATCCACCTTCATATTTCAACTCAAAAAAAAAAAAAAACTGTCTTTTAAACCCTTGTTTCTGCTACTGCTCTGTTTTTAAAATGAATATGATTGAAATCTTCAAGTCCTCCATTGCTGGCAGCAATCTTTGCAATGAGTCTGATAGACCTCTTTTTGAGTATCCTCTCTGTTGATCTGCTTAACAATTGTTTGAGGGGTAGTTTCCATATTGATGTTTTGGAATGTAAACAAATAAAGGTTGTTGATCTTTCTTGAAAAACATAGATTAAAGGATCAGTGTTGGAAGGTCCTGTTATAAAAACTCAACTCTGTTATAAAAATGAAAGAAAACTTATTTTTTTATGATTAATGAGACAAGTCAGCCTTATGGGATGAACTTGCATCAATAAAACTATATATATATATATATATATATAGAGAGAGAGAGAGAGAGAGAGAGAGAGAGAGAGAGAGAGAGAGAGATGGAATAAAGAGGATTCTCTGAAGATACAAAGATTGTATATTTGTGTTTAAAGAAATGATTGGACTATGTTTATGTAATCAACAACAAGAGCATTGATTCTTAGGTCCCAATGTACTTAATAACTAAAAAAACTAAACAAAAGAACCTATATATATATATATATATATTTATTTATTTATTTTTTTATTTTTTTATTTTTTTTTATTTTTATTTTTTTTTGTAAACTACCATATTGCATCTGTTTAAATTTCAAGTTGAAGACAAAGACAATCAAAAGATTTTATAATTAAGTTTACTCATGAATTTCAAACATAGAATATGAGGGACGATCATTTTCTCATTAACCTTTTTGGACTGAAAACTCGTTATTATTATTATTATTTTCGTTCTACTCGAGAGTATGCATATAATATTTGAAGAAAATAGTGTTTTGTTTATGAGAAAATCCTTTATCCTTACCATGCCTCTCCTCAATAATAATCAATCAAACATTATATTTATAAGCTCAATTTTTTTAAATCAAAACTTTTTTTTTTATTTTTCTAAAATCAAAATTATTCATTATAAATTTGAGAATTTGTTGGAGGTGACCCTTTTTCACATTGTCTATTCCAGGTATAGTTTTTTTTTATTATTATTATTATTATTTCAATCATAACAAAATTTAGGTATTTTTTTGCATAATACATCAATTTTGTCATTCATTTTTTTTATTGAATACTATCTTCCGTACTATTCGTAGTGCTGGTGAAAAACTATACTAATCAAAGATTATATGCGTTGTTGATTAAAAAATGTTTATGACATTGATGGAAGACTATATATACATTGATTGAAAACTATTCGTTGTATTGACTGAATTCTTTCCTACCATGAACTTTGTCTTTTTACTAAGTCCATTCCAATATTCCGCTATATTAAGATTTCTTCTAAAAAAATTGCAATTTATATATATATTTTTTACTCTACGTAGAAAATCTCTATTATTTTTATTTTTATTATTTTGTACAAGATAATGGTAAAGGAACACATGAGAATCCCAGCTAGCTGTCGGACTATTAAAATTAAAATTACAAATAAAGTTAGACCAATTTGGGTGAACTTATAATATAATATTAATTGTATGGGAAATTTTAATTATTTGCATCATAAATATTGAATCTCTATTATATTCCAATTTGTTGATGTGTATTATTAGTATAGTTTAGTCTCTATGATTTAAAAATTTAAACTTTATTTCTATGATTTGAAAAATTATAATTTAAAATTCTAAGGTTTGATAAAATCTAAAAAATCATTCATGTTCATTATTGTTGGTAAATAAAATACGTAGAAGTTAGTTATTTTTGTGTTTAATGATGAGAGTATAAGATAAGTAATTGAATGGACAAAAGCACACATAATTCATACATATATCGCATTTACGTACTTAATTTACATACGATTTATGAATAACATGTACTATTTTTTAGGTTTTATCAAATCATATGGACTAAATTTTATTTCTTTAAATTATAGGGACTAAATTCTACATTTCTCCAAATCATATGGAGTACCAAAGTCTAAATTTTTAAATCATAGGTACTAAACTCTAACTTTCATGAAACCATAACGACTAAATTTGATAATTTACGTTTGTATTATTTAACTCTAAAATGCAATTGAGTACTTATTTAACTGCAGTTTTAACAAATTTAACAGCTTGAACACAAAGAGGGTGAAATCTATTCTACATATTTTTATGAACAAAAGCACAATAAATTGTTTACTTTTAATAATTATTTACTTTTTTTGGATAGAACATCACATATATATATATCAATCATTTGATCTGAACCACAGTCCACAAACTCAACCGTTCCTTTGCCATTATTCCACAAACTCGCTCCCCATTTTGAGATTTGGATACCTATTTATTTTTACCGAATGGAATACGATAATAATTAAACTGGTCAAATTTTATTTTTAAATTTTGTTGTAGGTAAATTTTAATATCTTTATTTTAATTTTGACAACTAATTTTTAAATATATTACCATTCATAGTAAAATATTTATAACTTTAATCGTCTTCAATTTGTTTCACTTCATTATTTTGAATAGAAATAAAGGTTTTATTTGTATTAATTTTGGGAATGTTTGGTGGTTATTTTCTTTCAAAAGGATGAAGTGGGAATTAATGTAAAAAAAAAAAAAAAAAAAAAAAAAAAAAAAAGATCGGAAGGAAAGTGATTGACAGAGAAGGGGAGAAGAGGATGGTAGATTCCAAAAAAGTCTTGTCAATAACTATTTATTTACCTTAGATTTCACCCACAATTACACAATTATTGAAAATGGAAAAAAAAAAAAAAAAAAAAACAACAACAAGGTAATAGACTAGGAATCAATAATATATATATATATATAAACATTTTTTTTCATAAGGACAACCAGCATCACTAATCCTCCACATTGATATGATATTGTTTACATTGGAAAATCACCCTTCATGGATTTGATTTTGATCATCATCCAATAGGTCTCATATCAATGGAAGAGTTGTTCCTTCCTTATATACCATAGCTCTTTCTCTAATTTACGATGTGAGACTTTGTTTATTATGCAATATACCAACAATGTTCTCATCAAACAAAGTACATCTCGAACTCGATACTCATGATTGTTCTAGATCAGGAATTATGATATGCAATATTGCAACACATATATTTATGTTCATGGATGGATCGTAAGGAGGCAATGGATGTTGATTTCTAAATAATACCTTTAGAACACTTTTATTTTTTGCATCAAAGTGTTAAAATAAAAGGAAAAGTTAAAAGAAAAGTACAATATTACAAATTAATTACTTTTGACTTTGTATATAGATCATGAAAAGTGGAGAAAAATGGTAGTGATGGTCCATATCATATGCTAAAATTAATTTTGGATTTACACAAAAAGGGATTATAAAAATTAATTCAACCACACAATATTGCATTATACCCACCAATCTCTCTCTGTTTGAGAAAAGTCAACTTGTGTTGACTTCAAAAGACTTGAGTGGATGCCCATCTCTCTCTCTCTCTATCTCTCTGTTTCAATGTGGGTGTTGTTGCACTTTCAATTATATTCATCAACACTTTTTGAGCATCAAAATTGAAATGGGATTTGATAGAAAGGAAGAGAATCAATACAATTATACAACTAATATCAACCACAACATAGCTTAAGTGACATCAGTATTATTCCGATCTCTAAAAGATCACAAATCTAGTCGTCTAATCTTCCACCCCATTATCCTAACCTAAAAGATAACTATTATATAATCAGAAATCTTAAGATGTACATTCAAACAAAAACATAATCGAAATTAATTACAAATATAGTCAAAATTTAAAATATTTATATTTATAGTCATTAATATTGCATTATAAAATATACGAGATAATACTTAATAATATATTTTATTTACCATTTTTTTAAGTGATTATATTTATAATTATTTTTTAGATTTGATAAGTTTCGTAAGTTTCTCTTCTTATAATACAATATTGATTATTATAAGTGCAAATATTTTAAAATTTGACTACATTTATAATTATTTTGTGAGAAATACAACATGCATTATTTTTTTTTTAATTGCCTTATCTTTATTTATATATATATATATATATATATATATATATATATAATTGGGTCAAGTCAAGATTCGAAACTTATGTAAAAAAATCTCAAAACTTGATTTTTGAATATAATTTGAATAATGGGAAAGAAGAATAGAGCCTTTGCACATGGGTTCGTTGCACCGTTGCCGAAGAAAACAATACTTTGTGTGTTTAATTAAAATTTCATAAAAAAAAAAAAAAGAAAAAAAAAAATCTATGAATTAAAAAAATTAGTAAAATTTTGCCTTTTGTTTAATGTGGAAGAGACGTATTATGTACGTATGTATTCATTTTAAATGTACATTTTCAATAGACCGCCGTTTAAATATACGCATTCCCATGAATATAATTTGAATTTGAATTTTATATTATATTTTATGCTTACTTTTATTTTTATCATAATCATAATTGTCATTATATTATATTAAGAATTGCAAATTTAGAAAGTGGAGAGCCATGCAACCATTTATAAGATAAGTATAATATTATTTTTATTATCGATTGATTTTAAGATAGATATTTTCAATATCTAATATTTTTATCTCATTTATCTCTTAATCATTTGGTTAGTATCAAATAAACTAAATTAAAAAGAAAACTCAATTATTAAGAAACAATGTTGTTTGTCAGGTAAAAGACATGCTAGATTTCTTCCTTTGGGATTTAGACAGCAATTGAAGAAGATGTTCTATTGCTCTAACAAACTCAATTATTTCTTCTTAAAAATTGCTGAATAGAAAATTATGAATATAACCTCGCCAATAATATTACTATTCAAAAAGGAAAAAAAAATGGTGAAAATTAATTTGTATAAATAATAATAATAATATTAATAATAATTGAACGGAGAGAAGGGAATTGGAGCGTTCTCCGAAAAATGCGGCTACTTGCCGCCTTCTTTACTTTCCCATCACTTGTTTTCACAAAAATGACTTCTCTTTCTTTTATTTATTTTTTTTTTAATTTTTAAATTTCAATATATTATTAAAAAAAACCATTGGAAATCACATATCAAACCCCATAATTCCCCTAAATTTCACAATCAACCCCCAAAACTGATAAAATTTGACACCTCAACCCCTCCACTTCTAATTTATTAGCTCTCTCTCTCTCTCTCTCTCTCTCTCTCCTCACGTTGCGTATGTTATGAGAACTGGCTTTTGTGAGAGAAGGGAAAGTCAGCGCTCAATTTTTCTCTCTCAAATTTCCAAAAAAAAAAAAAAAAAAAATCTCTCTAATCTCGCCGGCGACAAAAATTCTGCATGTTTTTCGATTGGTCTCCGACCAACAGTACAGAGATATAACCTTAATCAAAAACATGTTCTGCAGTTTGTTTGAGATGGACAATAATAGTAGTAATTACGAGCAAGCAGCTGGTGATTTGATTGATGTAATTCGAGCCAGTTCCGCCGCCGGCCCTTCTTCCGACGACCGCCGTCCATGGCCTCGTCTTTCCGCCGGCGAATCTTCCATGAATTTTGGAGATCCGTTGCTCTTTTCCAGTACTGATAGCGGTCGAGATCCGTTTCCCGTACAACCCTATTTTTCTTCTTTTAATTATGCCTCTGCCAGCGGCGGTTGGGGTTTGGCGGAGGCGGACCGGCCGTCTAATATATTTTCTAGGATGCTGCAGATCTCTCCGAGTTCGAAACTGGGTGAGTCAACTACGGCGATGGGGAATTCTCCGAGCTCGACGAGGGTTTCGACGAAGAGTGGCGGTGAAGTTCCAAGCGGCCGCCTGAACCCTATTTGTTCAATGGAGAACTCCAGGGTGCAGATCTCACCTCCCCGTAATCCCGCAAACAAAAGAAGGTACGACGAACTCGAACTCGAACTATCAATCTTTGAAATGATAATTAATATAGTATTTAGTTACTAAGCTTAGAATTATTAGAATAACACATGTACTTAAGTTTAACTAATTTACATTCTAGCCAGAAAAAAAATAATCAAAGATATTAATGTATACCTATGAACTAAAAGATCTCGAGTTCAAATCTTATTGTTTTCATTTGTCTACGTCATAATTTAACGTGTACGAAGATAATTCATATCTTCATTTAAAATGTTTTGAGTTCCAAGTTATCAAACTATAGCTATCCATGACTATTTGGTTTTCTTTAGTTTTGATTTTACTTGATTTTGTTATAACTTTCACCCACATCAATTAATAATTTTTGTTTGTGCTTTCACTTTGTTTATTGAGTTTAGAAATGATTTTCAAATTTTGGGTTGTTTGATTTTCCCATAAATGAAGTTCCATGATTGTTGATTAATTAAGGGGTGTTGTAATTTAATTATAACACTACTCCCTAAGTTGGAGAGAGTTCAATAATTCATGGTAGCCCTTATGGGAAATTCCACCAATTTTGGGTCTAAGAAAACATTGTATATCTACACCTATATTGTTTTTGTCTATATAGGGCTATTTTAGGGTATACTTTGTTTCAAATAAATTTGTTTTCAAGCTACAAGTTCAAGAGATCATTCCTTTTGTTTTGACTCATTGAGTTGAATATAGATATTATTAATTAAAAATATTTGAATATAAACAAAAATTTCATTGGTGAAAAAACTATACTAATTGCCAATACTCTCATGTTATTAAGGTAAGCAATCAATGAAGGATATAAATTAGCATAAGTTTATGAAAGGAAATCTTTTATTAAACTAACTAATTTAAATAGTATTATACCATAGCGAGTTTGACTTACCGATAATAGATCATATTCTTACTCATCAGCTTCGATTTCATTAAACTGGAAAGCCTTTTTGTAATCTCTTCATTTTCTTTCCGTTATTAGTGAAAGTTTCTTTTTCAAAAGATAATAGATTTTCCGATTCATATAATATTGTAAGATTAAAAAAATAATAATAATAATAAAATAAAGTTCTCCTCTCTTCAAACCCTCCTAAAGAATGAAAGAAGCAAGACAAATTCTTACCCTCATCACATGCCAAACTAAAACCTCATCTACATGATAACAATTTTATTCATGTTTTCTAATTAAAATAAAATAACACACATTTTCACTCTTTGTTTTCTTTGAAAAAAATGTTCAAAGTCATTGCCATATGGCTGTACGAAACAAAATAGTAAATGAAGCAGGGAGGAAATTCATTTATAATTAAATTTAAATTTGATTAAACTAATTTAGAATTTCTTCTACTTTTATTATATTAGTAAATGTTTATATGTACTTTCAATAAAAAATATCCTATAAAAATATAATATGAAATTGTTGTAAAAAGTCATATATACAGAGAAAAATGATTGAATAATATTATTTTCACAACAAAGTTAATAAAAAAGTGAATTAATGGAAAGAATGATGTTGATGAGTTTATAGGAAGAGCCAAGCAAGGAAGGTGGTGTGCATTCCGGCGCCGGCGCCGGCGAACATCCGATCAAGCAGTGGCGAAGTGGTTCCTTCTGATCTATGGGCATGGAGGAAGTATGGACAAAAACCCATCAAAGGATCTCCCTATCCAAGGTCAATATATATTTTTTTCTTTTATTATTATTATTTTTTTGAGATTACAATGCAATCGAGTTACTATTCTTATATTTGAGTGTATACTTATCCGAACCCATGACTTTATGATCATATACACTGATGCGATTGGACTATCACTCTTCTTTACAGATATTTTTCTTCAATAGCAAAGAGAAACAATAATAATAATTTTGTTGCCCAGAAATCAATGCCAAATGCTGCAAGTTTTTGTACCCTTTTCTCTATCTCAGTGTGTGTCCCTATTTATACATATATATGACAATAAATAGATTTTCTTTAATAATTATTATTTTTGTTTTTTGTAATATTAAATAGTGTTAGGTAACAACTTGTCTCCTTAATTATAAAAAGGTAAATATTACTCATAATTTATGAGTTTCACCCCTTTTATTTATTGAGATGGTTAACTAAAATGTGTGTGAGTTTTTTTTTTTTTTTTTTTTAAATTAATAATATTCGAAGATTAAGAGATTAAAATTTGGAATTTCTTGATTAATAAGTTGACTTGACACCATGAAAGAGTTGTTTGAACTAATTACTAATAAATGATTGACTTTTCAAAATTTAGTTGACTTACAGGGTGTAGAAGATAACAATGTGAATAAATTAGTTGACTTTATTATTTTTTTCTTATTTATTTATTATTATGCTAACTACTTTGTAAAAATTAACCCTTTTTAATTTTTTGGTAACTTTTTTTTTTCTCATCTCAAAACACCATGTTCTTGATATCATTATATAGATTACCTTACCTTGTTCTTTCCTTTCTCTTCTCTTCAGGGGATATTACAGGTGCAGCAGCTCGAAGGGTTGCTCCGCCCGAAAGCAGGTCGAGCGCAGCCGCACCGACCCCAACATGCTCGTCATCACGTACACATCGGAGCACAACCACCCGTGGCCCACTCAACGCAATGCCCTTGCTGGCTCAACCCGCTCCCACCCTTCTCGAACATCCACGGCTCGTGAAACAACCCCGAAACACGTAAACTTAGCAACCGTGTTCGTAAAGGAGGAAAACATGGAGAAAGAACAAATAATAGAGAAAGCA
Organism: Cyclanthera cordifolia; assembly: GCA_037832605.1. NCBI lineage: Eukaryota > Viridiplantae > Streptophyta > Magnoliopsida > Cucurbitales > Cucurbitaceae > Cyclanthera > Cyclanthera cordifolia. Next base: position 5,147,100 of record JBBMEG010000005.1, on the reverse strand, counting down.
GCTACAACAATCACAAATTATGACCACCAAGAGGAGGGAGATCATCATCAGGAGTTCCCTTACGACTTAATTTTCGATGAGTTCGTCGATCAAATCAACGATCACGATCATCATCATATAGTGGATCCGATGAACAACAACCTCCCCCAGTTCAGTAGCCATGGATTTAGCGATCATGAGAACAGTAAAGATCCATTTTTGGAGCTCTATGATTGGGCAGAGAATTCAAATGGGAGTTTGTTCAAAGAAGCCAAAGGAGGCTGATGAAGGGTATAATTATCACACCACAGTTTAAAGAGAGCTATATATAGATCAATATTATATATAAAATAACAATATATATTTTTATATATACTTGCAGCTAGTTCTTAATTACTTTTTAATAACTTGCAGTTAGTTCTTAATTACTTTTTTATTTATTTTTTTCTTTTTTTTTTGGGGGTGAGCTAAATTGTATTGAGCAAAAAGGGAGTTTTTTATAATTTTTTTTTTAATTTTTGCCAAAGATGTTGTTGTTTCTTGGATTATCATTTCATTAGGGTTTTGAAGATTACACTGTGTAGTTCATGGAGTGTGTAAAATCATGTTCTTAATTATGTTTTAAAAATCAATATTTGATATGTCAACTTTATATACATATTGAGGATGGTGTGTCATAATCATGCTAGCTAGTAATCTTTAGTGATGTCACACATATATCTATCTTCAATTATATGCCGATGCTTTATAGTTTCATAATACTCTCAGAATTGAGTTATTTTACTTTATTTTCTCTTTTTGACCAGTACGTAAGACATATACTTAAATTTCAAAACATATAATTTCATATAAAATATTAGATAGTAAGAAATTTCACCTCAAAATCGATAGATAATGATGAAAATAGTATACATATCATATAAATACGTTAAAAATTTCTCATATTTTTAATGTGAAATAAAGACCACACTTCACCAGAGAAATATATATACATAGTTGCTGACAAAGGGTTTCAAAATTATCAAAAAATGAACTCAGCTAATTAAAGAACAATTGACATGTATATTGACCAAGAGATATATATTTAAATGAAGAATGATAGCAAAAAATTTTAAGACATGTTTGGAGTTTTGGGAAGGAACGAAAAAGAGAAGAGAATAGATCAATTTCCACTGATTAGCCTAAAAGGTTAGTTGTCATTTCAATCACTAATTTACTTTAACTTCTCTTCTAGCCGTAGCCAAACATGTCCAATTTGCAATTCTAACACTTATAGCATGGTTGAAAGAAGAGGAATGAGAATGAATAATTATGTGGGGAATGAAATTTAGAGGAAAAATAAGAAAGAGAATGATTATCACGAGAATAAAAATTAATTAAAAGAATAATAAAAAGATAATTCCA